>JAXIVJ010002931.1:47500-101239 GCA_036785665.1 Chirona hameri
GTCAGACCTGGGGACGGGGACAGGGGGCTGTCAGACGGAGGGACGGGGCAGGGGGCTGTCAGACCTGGGGACGGGGACAGAGAGCTGTCAGACCTGAGGACGGGGACAGGGGGCTGTCAGACTTGGGGACGGGGACAGAGAGCTGTCAGACCTGAGGACGGGGACAGGGGGCTGTCAGACCTGGGGACGGGGACAGGGGGCTGCCAGACCTGGATACGGGGACAGGGGGCTGTCAGACCTGGGGACGGGGACAGGGGGCTGTCAGACCTGGGGACGGGGACAGGGGGCTGTCAGACCTGGGGACGGGGGAAGAGGGCTGTCAGACCTGGATACGGGGACAGGGGGCTGTCAGACCTGGGGACGGGGACAGAGGAGCTGTCAGACCTAGGGACGGGGACAGGGGAGCTGTCAAACGGGGGGACGAGGACAGGGGGCTGTCGGACGGACGCTGAGCTACAGACGGGGGGACGAGGACAGGGGGCTGTCGGACGGACGCTGAGCTACAGACGGGGGGACGAGGACAGGGGGCCGTCGGACGGACGCTGAGCTACAGACGGGGGGACGAGGACAGGGGGCTGTCGGACGGACGCTGAGCTACAGACGGGGGGACGAGGACAGGGGGCTGTCGGACGGACGCTGAGCTACAGACGGGGGGACGAGGACAGGGGGCTGTCGGACGGACGCTGAGCTACAGACGGGGGGACGAGGACAGGGGGCTGTCGGACGGACGCTGAGCTACAGACGGGGGGACGAGGACAGGGGGCTGTCGGACGGACGCTGAGCTACAGACGGGGGGACGAGGACAGGGGGCTGTCGGACGGACGCTGAGCTACAGACGGGGGGACGAGGACAGGGGGCTGTCGGACGGACGCTGAGCTGACGCTGTACAGACGGACAATAGCGATGTCGCATGACGTCACTGAAACGCTGACACAATTGAGCTGAGATCCGCTCAGGGCTTCCGATCCTTAGAATAATCCCGTTTGTACTACATGGACTCTTACACGTTTTCCTTGTAGGCTTCGTATAGCATGAGGCCGTCACGAAAACAATGTGCATGTTATTGTGAACTAAAACGACACGGAACAACTAACTAGGCTGTTGCACAAACAACTAGTGGTACAGGTTTCAGCAGTCCGTGCCAAGAATAGCCCATTGTTTTATATATTTTAACATGATTCGATAAAGCCGCCAACATCCGACTGCGCAATAAGGAAACTGATGTTTGATAGTTTGACCCGATGTAACTATTTTAAGCTTACGTAGCCTTATATAATCTGGACTTATTTATACCGACCGTGAGGGGGCTCTCTGTGACCCATACTGACTGGAGGGCTGTGATGACCCGTACTGACTGGGAGCGCTCTGGTGACCTGTACTGACCTCTGATGACCTGTACTGACCTCTGGTGACCTATTCTGACCTCTGGTGATCTGTACTGACCTCTGGTGACCTGTACTGACCTCTGGTGACCTGTACTGACCTCTGGTGACCTGTACTGACCTCTGGTGACCTGTACTGACCTCTGGTGACCTGTACTGACCTCTGGTGACCTATTCTGACCTCTGGTGACTTATTCTGACCTCTGGTGACCTGTACTGACCTCTGGTGACCTGTACTGACCTCTGGTGACCTGTACTGACCTCTGGTGACCTATTCTGACCTATGGTGACCTGTACTGACCTCTGGTGACCTGTACTGACCTCTGGTGACCTGTACTGACCTCTGGTGACCTGTACTGACCTCTGGTGACCTGTACTGACCTCTGTTGACCTGTACTGATCTCTGGTGACCTGTACTGACCTCTGATGACCTGTACTGACCTCTGGTGACCTGTACTGACCTCTGTTGACCTGTACTGATCTCTGATGACCTGTACTGATCTCTGGTGACCTGTACTGACCTCTGGTGACCTGTACTGACCTCTGGTGACCTGTACTGACCTCTGATGACCTGTACTGACCTCTGGTGACCTGTACTGATCTCTGGTGACCTGTACTGACCTATGGTGACCTGTACTGACCTCTGGTGACCTGTACTGACCGTGGGCGGGGCCGGGGCCGGGGCCGGGTGATGCCTGGTGACTGTGACCGCCTGGACCCAGCCTCAGCCCCCGGTGACCCTGGTGTACATCGTGTCTGTCCCTGTACGGCGGAGAGCAGCGCTCGCTCTTCACCGAGGACAGCAGTGACCTGTCTCCGCCAGCCGCCGACGGCAGGCCCGGTGCAGGACCCATCGAGAGCACACTGCAGACCGAGCAAACAGACACACTCACTGTCAGGCATCAACACATGGCACCACCGCCGGCACAGACACAGACCACACATCCGGCCGGGCGGACGGCATAGACGCTGCTAGACACGGTCACGCGGCCGGTACAGACCCAGACGAAAGGTCAGCACTCTCAACCTGCAGCATGCTCTCACGCGGCCGGTCAAAAGACATGGTTAGAACTTAATATTGCCGAATAAACGTCGTCAGAGGCGATGAAACGGTTCTCCATTGTCATGTCGTACAAAAAAGAACGGAACTGCACCATTGCCATACTGTTTGCCTCGTCCACAGTGTTTTCCGCAGGATTAGCTCAGACAGAAAGTCGAAGCATCAAATGTCGGTAGGTTGCATTACAGCACACCAGCTACTTTAGTATCAGCTCAGTGTTCACTAAAAACAGATTTCATGTCACACCAGCTGACGTGCTATTTTAGTCTGACATTTTAGTCCTGTCGTATTCCTCACGGTTTAGCACCGATATTAGCCGACAAGGAAAACCGTAGTGCACGAGTCGTTCGCGTCCCAGCTTGCAACACCTCACGATGTGCGCAGTTTACCAGTTTTTGTCCAGTTTTTCACATGCAATGTCAGAGAGGAAAGGTGTCATACACATAGGAAATAGATAATCCATCCCATGTATAAATCATATAGCTGTATAGTTGCGGTTGGGGCCGTCAACTTGGGCTGTTGTAAGGCGCAATAGCATCAACTCCTTGTCGTGTTTCGTACCATGTAACCAGACAGGTTCTGACGTGCCTTTCTGACGTGCCCATGAGGTCCGGGTTAGAGAAAACATCCATGACATAGGCATTTTTTAGGACCCTGAGCATTTCGTCAACATATACCAGGTTGAGTTCAGGTAAGCAATGGTTTGAGTCATTTCCAACAGCGTATTTGAACTCTGCATTGCGGCTATTTTAAAGGGCTTGCTTCTTGGCTGAAGATCTAGTCATACTTGTTGTGTTAGACAGCGAGAAGACGTTGATGCATACAATATCCTTAAATACATTAATTCGGGCCATTCGGGCGCGAGAAGACGTTGATGCATACAATATCCTTAAATACATTAATTCGGGCCATTCGGGCCATTCGGGCCATTCGGGCCATTCGGGCCATTCGGGCCATTCGGGCCATTCGGGCCATTCGGGCCATTCGGGCCATTCGGGCCATTCGGGCCATTCGGGCCATTCGGGCCATTCGGGCCATTCGTGCCATTCGTGCCATTCGGCCCATTCGGCACATTGGGGCCATTCGGTCCATTCGGTCCATTCGGTCCATTCGGGCCATTCGGTCCATTCGGCACATTCGGGGCATTCGGTCCATTCGGCACATTCGGCACATTCGGGCCATTCGGGCCATTCGGGCCATTCAGGCCATTCGGGCCATTCGGGCCATTCGGGCCATTCGGGCCATTCGGGCCATTCGGCACATTCGGCACATTCGGACCATTCGGTCCATTCGGGCCATTCGGGCCATTCGGGCCGAATTCGGGCCATTCGGGCCATTCGGCACATTCGGGCCATTCGGCACATTGGGGCCATTCGGCACATTCGGCACATTCGGGCCATTCGGGCCATTCGGGCCATTCGGGCCATTCGGGCCATTCGGGCCATTCGGGCCATTCGGGCCATTCGGGCCATTCGGGCCATTCGGGCCATTCGGGCCATTCGGGCCATTCGGGCCATTCGGGCCATTCGGGCTGAATTCGGGCCATTCGGCACATTCGGGCCATTCGGCACATTGGGGCCATTCGGCACATTGGGGCCATTCGGCACATTCGGCACATTCGGGCCATTCGGTCCATTCGGGCCATTCGGGACATTCGGGCCGAATTCGGGCCATTCGGGCCATTCGGCACATTCGGTCCATTCGGCACATTCGGTCCATTCGGGCCATTCGGTCCATTCGGCACATTCGGGCCATTCGGCACATTGGGGCCATTCGGCCCATTCGGCACATTCGGGCCATTCGGGCCATTCGGTCCATTCGGCACATTCGGGCCATTCGGCACATTCGGGCCATTCGGCACATTGGGGCCATTCGGCCCATTCGGCACATTCGGTCCATTCGGTCCATTCGGGCCATTCGGGCCATTGCGCAGCCACATGGGATGAAGAAGAAGGGGTAAAGTGGTCAAAATGGAACGCCGACCGGGCAACCGTCCATGGACTTACAGGGCCCTTCCCCGCAGTGCGAAGCTGCGAGGAGGGCCCAAGCCATGAAGGCGGCCACCACTCGCACAGGGGGCGGCTCGGTGGCCACCACATACCCGGCGGCCAGCGACCACCAGACCCGGGTTAACGCGAGCGTGACAGAGGATGGAGGACCGGACGCCGGGAGGATAAAAATGGATCCCAAGTTGTGCATTCCACCCCAACTGCCCTCAAACCCACTATTGCATGGGTTTACTTTTAGGTATGTCTTGAGCTTTCGACAACATAAGCCTTATGTGTTGCAAGTTGCAACTTCCTTTTATAACTGTCACCGCCTCTGAAAGTGCACGTATGCTACCAGAGGCACGGGTGCCGCCGGCGTCCCTACCTGTGGTGGTGTAGGTGTGACGGGTGTGACGGGTGTGACGGGTGAGCCGGGTGAGACGGGTGAGACGGGTGAGTCGGGTGAGACGGGTGAGACGGGTGAGACGGGTGAGACGGGTGAGACGGGTGTGACGCGTGAGACGCGTGAGACGGGTGAGCCGGGTGAGCCGGGTGTGACGGGTGAGAGTGGACCTGCTGCAGGCCCGGCGGCCCGGCCCGCCAGGCCTGCGGCGCACTCAGACCGGCCGGCTGTAGCTCCCGTCCGGAGAACTCCTGGCCAGCACCGAGCGGAGCCGGACACGCCGACGGGTACCCCGCGTACTCCGCCTTCATCGCACCCGCCGCGCTGACGCCGCCGCAGCCGCGAGACACCTGGTGAGCACGCAGAGAAACACAGCTTCAGAAACTGGCCACTACGCAGCCGACGGAAACGCACGATAAACCCCGTTTCCAAGACAATCCGAAATCTGACTTTTTTAATGACTTTTCCGGTGGGGATAAAAACGCCTGGTTTACGCAAGTAGAATCTGATCTGTGATCGGAACATGAAACGTTATTTACCGCGGCATCCAACTTGTCCTGTCCCGTGTGTATTGCAATGAAGGCTTCTGATAGGCAGACATTTAGAAAATAGCCTAGATCATAGGAGGTATATCTGGCAAATAAAGATGCATCCGGAAAGCTGCATCCAACCTTACCTAGCTTACCTTACCTACCATATCTTACCTTATATCTAGCAAACTGTATCTAACCTGACCTAACCTAACCTAACCTAACCTAACCTAACCTAACCTAACCTAACCTAACCTAACCTAACCTAACCTAACCTAACCTAACCTAACCTAACCTAACCTAACCTAACCTAACCTAACCTAACCTAACCTAACCTAACCTAACCTAACCTAACCTAACCTAACCTAACCTAACCTAACCTAACCTAACCTAACCTAACCTAACCTAACCTAACCTAACCTAACCTAACCTAACCTAACCTAACCTAACCTAACCTAACCTAACCTAACCTTACCTTACCTACCATATCTTACCTTATATCTGGCAAACTGTATCTAACCTGACCTTACCTAGCCTAACCTAACCTTACCTTACCTACCATATCTTACCTTATATCTGGCAAACTGTATCTAACCTGACCTTACCTAGCCTAACCAGTAACCAAACCTATGCAATTGTGCGGTTTCAGTTTCTTGAAAATCTACATGTTTTAAGCTGTTCAATCGTGGTCTACATGTACCTACGTCTTTGCTTATTGCAAGTCTACATTGCAAAGCACGCACATTTGGACGCTGTAATCCAATATATAAATAGAACCAGGATAGGTGTCAATTTATATACTTTTGGGGTGGCCCTCGCCCCCCTCCCCAATGTTGAGTCCCCCCCCCCCCCAATGGTACCTGCTCGCCCCCCCCAAATGTTTTTGGCCGCTGGCGGATCCAAGAGGAGGCAAAGCGGCCAAGCCTCCCAAACCGCCTGAAATGAGCAACAAATGGACACCTTTCCTATTTCAAAAGAAAGTCTACGCAGCTTTTACTAAGAAAAGTGTTTTTAAATCACCTCTTTATGTATAAAGATGCGAAATCCGGTGATTTTAAAACATATTTGCAATGTTTTATTTTTAGGGCATTTTTTTCGAAGAAATAGTTTTAATTGATTTCTTTTAAATGTTTTTTAGGGGTCAGAAGCCAAATTTTTCACAAATCCGAGAATTATTTAGTAGCCCTTGCTATTTGCTATTTTCTGACGTTTTTATTGCATTTTGCTCAAAATATAGACTTGGTATGATCTCTTAAAGTTTAGCTGATTTTTGTATTCACCAAACTCGTGTGTAGTGACGTCGCTAAATTCGTTATATCTCGATTTTTCTCGACAAAATTGCTTCATTTATGCACAGAAGACGTAAAATTGGCGCAGGAAAAGGCACCCAAAGTTTCACGTTGATATCGCTATTGTTTTTTTAGCTATTGCAAAAATTCGTCAGGGGGAGATATTTCCCCCCTCCCCGCCCCGTCAATGGCAGGTTAACATTGCCGTTTTACTAAGTAAGGGTTCCAAGTAAGGACTCGGGCCTTCTGGCGGATGCAGACCGGCCCAAAACGTTGGTTTGTCCGACAAACAGAATTTGAATAACAGAATTTGAAACAGAACAAACAGAAATTGAATTTGTTTGTCCGACAGAATTCCAAAACTCATGAGATTTCGCCTGTTTTTGCATTATTAATTGATTACAAATACTGTCCTTTGTACAAGTTGCCTAGAACTTCTTTAAAATGTGTGAATTGTCAGCCGATTTTGGTGGTTTCGGTAAAGCCATGGCGCTGATAGGCTCTCATTGGATCCGTCCCAATTCGGCCACTGGCGGATCCAGGGGGGGGGGGGCATCAGGGGCAAATCCCCCCCCCCCCCCCCCCCCCCTCCCCGCACCAACAGGAATATGGGGGGGATTCTATGCAAATATCCCCCCGCGCGTTCCCAATTTATCGTAAAATCGTAAAAAAATGTAATTGCAGCAATCAAAATCCAGTTATCCACAGTCAAAAACCGGCTCTCCTTGGCAGTAATTGCTGGCACTGGCGGATCCAGGGGGGGGGGGGGCATCGGGGACAAATGACCCCCCACAGAAATCTGAGAGGGGCATTCAATAAAAGTATGCCCCCGCTCGTTCCCTGCACTGAACGTTCCCTGCACTGAACGTGAAAAACAATGATCTTAGGAGAAAACTTAATAAAAACGGAAGTTTTTTCTCGAGTTATTTCATTTGAAGTTTGTATGTATTCCTTGCTTTCAATGATAGACAAATCAGCGCACCTGATGCAATTCAAGCAGCCCCGGTGACACTTCACCCGCGCACCGCTGGGGGGGGGGGGGGGGGGGCAGAATCTGCCCCTCCCGGATTTCCTCAAACTTGAACACTATGATAGATGTCAACATCAAACTTTCAGTACCTTATGCTGCATCAATTCTACGTCTTCTCACCAAATTATAATGAAATTCATGCAGTATTTTTGGGAGATAAAGACCTTGAGGTCATGTGATGCCATTTTTGGCGGAAAAATGATAATGTTTCAATAATCGTTGAAAATAGAGCTTTGAAGCAAATTGCAAAACAAAACGTTAAAAGATAGCAAATAACATCCTCTTCAAAATGGCTATCTCGGATTCGCGAAAGTTTGTGTTTTTGACCCCCATTTTTTTCGGGAAAAAATACGCAAAATAATATATTTTTTTAATTTGAAAAGTGAATTTCGTAAGCTCGAATACTAAAATAAGATGACCGACTAAAATCCGCAGAGGTAAAAATGGGGGTACTATTTAGCCACAAAAAGATGCCCCCCCCCCCCCCCCGGAGAGAGAGGCTGGATCCGCCAGTGTGATCGCCCCCCACCCCCCCCCCAACAGTTTTGACAAATCGACACCACTGAGAACCAGTCTCGGAAGTTCTGAATGTAATCCGGAATTAATTCGTACCGGTAAAATTAATTTGTACCTGTTTGTAATCCCGATTTCCGTCACGTGTCTTCAGATTTACATGTAGATAAATAATCCTGTTATATTCTCAAGACTTTGCATTCGTGACTGACACAGTATTTTGCAAGGCTGTGTGCACTTGCAACGATTAACAACTTGTGAAAAACACGGAATACAACGCTCGGGACAAAAAATATATAAGTCGACCATTGACGGTGATGATTGTCAGCGACCATGACTTGACCCGCGAGTCACTGGGAGGGGGGGGGGGGGGGGGGGTAAGCCCCCTTTAGGAATATTAGGAATATCTCAACAACTAATGCAGAAATCGACGCCGAACTTTCAATAACTTTCCGGGCATAATTTTTACACATTTTGTGCAAAAATGAAGTAATTTCGTCAGAATTTTTCGAGATATAGTGAATTTAGTAACGTCACTAAACACGATTTTGACACAAAAATCAGCTAAAATTTGCCAGGCCGTACAAATGCCACATTTTAAGAAAAATGCAATCGAAAAACGCTAAAAGGTAGAAAATTGCAAGAGCTACAAACCAGCCATATCGAAATTTCACGAATTTTGGTTTTTGACCCCCCCCCCAACAAAAAAAAAGGAAAAATGCCCACAAAATCAATTTTTTCCAAGATATTTAAAAAAAAACTGAATATATGTCAGATAACGACATATGGCAACTACCATACCAAATTTCGAAATTATATCTTTTTTGACTGACATGGCATATAAAGTATGGATAAATCATGACGTCATATTTTGAAATTGCGTGTTTTGGCTTTTATTGACCAGAAACAGACAAATAAATGCCAGCACGGTATTTTTGAGATTAAACCGATACATAAACATGTTTTTTCATTTCGATTTATCAATTTCAAATTTTGACCTTCAGTGACCTGAACTTGACCTGAACTTGACACTAACTTCACGTAAATGAAGTCCGGTGGTAAAATGACTATCACTATCGAATTATACGCGTAAAAACATCCATAAAACATGTGCTGCATGACTTTCGTAGATATTTTGTGTGTAGTGACCTTTTGTGACTTGACCTTGACTTTTTTCAACAATCTCACTTTAGCTCATGTGGGATATGTATCATACCTTTGACAGCACTTTGGGTGATTATAGGCGCAATCGAATGACATGGATGGCAAGTATTGTCCATAAACTCGAATACCTGGATTTTGACGTTTGACTTGACCGTGACCTGACATGTGACCTTAATTTGAAATTTTGAATGAAGTGTGCGTTAGGTTTATCTCATTGAGCGCTTTCGAATGCCGCCTTGCGCGTCCCGCTGCGATCATTGGGTCTGCAGATACCAGGGGGGGCTACCCCCCCCCCCCCCCTCCCCCCAGTGAGTCGTGTTACTGAATATACCCTAGTGACTGCCGGGTTAACCCTCGCCAGTGCAGGGGGGGGGGGGGGGGGGGGGTGATGTAACCCCTCTCGGTTTTTCGAGGATAACATGTGAACAATTTGACACATATTCTGAAAATTGTTAAGTTGTAGGTCACATAACCCGTGACCTTTGACCTGCTTTTCAAGGTCATGTTTGGCGCAACTGGCGTCCCGCAGTATTGATCCTTATAACTTGTGCAGTTTCATAGTGAGTGTTGTTCAGGAGCATATGCACAGGTGTTTCCAGGTGACAGTTGTGGTTTCTATTGAGAGTGTGACCTCGATTGACCTTTTCAGAGGTCAACCAAGGTCACTGACCTCCGATGGCCTAATATTACTTTTTTGGCTTCTGGCAGTTTTTAGGACATTTTGTGACGCTGATTTCAAATATGGGATCCATTTTACATAATTATATGTTCCACTGGGGTCATGCGCCCCAACAGGTCAACAGAGGTCACTGACCTCAAATAACCTGACATGACCTGAAATGGCCTTTTTGGAATTTGGCAGTATCTAGGACATTTTGTGACGCCGATTTCACATTTGGCACCCATTTAGCACAATTATATGCTCATTCGCGATTGAGAGAGAGAGAGAGGTATATATTTATCAACGTACACAGTACACAGTATACAGTACATACACTTACACATACACATTCAGGTTCTAGCTCGATTAAATTCAATTTATACGCATTTACAATTTGGTTGAGTTTTGTGTCATTGACATGACCTCAGAGGTCACCTAATGACTTAGGACCTTAAAATCGGGTATCACTAGCTTCCTCTCGTGACAGGCAACACGCGCGTTTTTTTAATCGAGGCTCTGGCCCAATTAGAGGCGAAACGCTAAGGGGGGTCGTACCAAACCCTCCCCCCCCCCCCCCCCCCCCACCCCCTGCACGGTCACGCAATTGTCGGACGCTGCACGGGCGAGGGTTAAGCTTACGGTTTTGCGTCAATCCATGATTTTCTTTTAATTGATATACCATCTTCTAATAAAATAGACTGAAAGTGGAACTGCACAACTGGACCTGTGATTAGTACGTACCGCGGTTTGCGTGGCGTCAACTGGCGCCGTCTGCTTTCCTCCTGCGAGGGCCGCCTTCAGCTGGGACCCATTGGAGCTGGCCGGCGGCTCAGAAGGGGTGGAGGTCGCCGGGTACGGGACCGGAGACTCGAGCAGACCTGCGGCGGTCAGGCCGGGGTAAGTACGGGAGCTGGCCGGCGGCTCAGGAGGGGTGGAGGTCGCCGGGTACGGGACCGGAGACTCGAGCAGACCTGCGGCGGTCAGGCCGGGGTAAGTACGGGAGCTGGCCGGCGGCTCAGAAGGGGTGGAGGTCACCGGGTACGGGACCGGAGACTCGAGCAGACCTGCGGCGGTCAGGCCGGGGTAAGTACGGGAGCTGGCCGGCGGCTCAGAAGGGGTGGAGGTCACCGGGTACGGGACCGGAGACTCGAGCAGACCTGCGGCGGTCAGGCCGGGGTAAGTACGGGAGCTGGCCGGCGGCTCAGGAGGGGTGGAGGTCGCCGGGTACGGGACCGGAGACTCGAGCAGACCTGCGGCGGACAGGCCGGGGTAAGTACGGGAGCTGGCCGGCGGCTCAGGAGGGGTGGAGGTCACCGGGTACGGGACCGGAGACTCGAGCAGACCTGCGGCGGACAGGCCGGGGTAAGTACGGGAGCTGGCCGGCGGCTCAGAAGGGGTGGAGGTCGCCGGGTACGGGACCGGAGACTCTAGCAGAACTGCGGCGGACAGGCCGGGGTAAGTACGGGAGCTGGCCGGCGGCTCAGGAGGGGTGGAGGTCGCCGGGTACGGGACCAGAGACTGGAGCAGACCTGCGGCGGACAGGCTGGGGTAAGTACGGGAGCTGGCCGGCGGCTCAGAAGGGGTGGAGGTCGCCGGGTACGGGACCGGAGACTCGAGCAGACCTGCGGCGGACAGGCCGGGGTAAGTACGGGAGCAGAACTGCGGCGGACAGGCCGGGGTAAGTACGGGAGCTGGCCGGCGGCTCAGGAGGGGTGGAGGTCGCCGGGTACGGGACCGGAGACTCGAGCAGACCTGCGGCGGACAGGCTGGGGTAAGTACGGGAGCTGGCCGGCGGCTCAGAAGGGGTGGAGGTCGCCGGGTACGGGACCGGAGACTCGAGCAGACCTGCGGCGGACAGGCCGGGGTAAGTACGGGAGCAGAACTGCGGCGGACAGGCCGGGGTAAGTACGGGAGCTGGCCGGCGGCTCAGAAGGGGTGGAGGTCGCCGGGTACGGGACCGGAGACTCGAGCAGACCTGCGGCGGACAGGCTGGGGTAAGTACGGGAGCTGGCCGGCGGCTCAGAAGGGGTGGAGGTCGCCGGGTACGGGACCAGAGACTCGAGCAGATCTGCGGCGGACAGGCCGGGGTAAGTACGGGAGCAGAACTGCGGCGGACAGGCCGGGGTAAGTACGGGAGCTGGCCGGCGGCTCAGGAGGGGTGGAGGTCGCCGGGTACGGGACCGGAGACTCGAGCAGACCTGCGGCGGACAGGCTGGGGTAAGTACGGGAGCTGGCCGGCGGCTCAGAAGGGGTGGAGGTCGCCGGGTACGGGACCGGAGACTCGAACAGACCTGCGGCGGACAGGCCGGGGTAAGTACGGGAGCAGAACTGCGGCGGACAGGCCGGGGTAAGTACGGGAGCTGGCCGGCGGCTCAGAAGGGGTGGAGGTCGCCGGGTACGGGACCGGAGACTCGAGCAGACCTGCGGCGGACAGGCTGGGGTAAGTACGGGAGCTGGCCGGCGGCTCAGAAGGGGTGGAGGTCGCCGGGTACGGGACCGGAGACTCGAGCAGACCTGCGGCGGACAGGCCGGGGTAAGTACGGAAGCTGGCCGGCGGCGGACAGGCCGGGGTAAGTACGGGAGCTGGCCGGCGGCTCAGGAGGGGTGGAGGTCGCCGGGTACGGGACCGGACAGGCCGGGGTAAGTACGGGAGCTGGCCGGCGGCTCAGAAGGGGTGGAGGTCGCCGGGTACGGGACCGGAGACTCGAGCAGACCTGCGGCGGACAGGCCGGGGTAAGTACGGGAGCTGGCCGGCGGCTGACAGGCCGGGGTAAGTACGGGAGCTGGCCGGCGGCTCAGAAGGGGTGGAGGTCGCCGGGTACGGGACCGGACAGGCCGGGGTAAGTACGGGAGCTGGCCGGCGGCTCAGGAGGGGTGGAGGTCGCCGGGTACGGGACCGGACAGGCCGGGGTAAGTACGGGAGCTGGCCGGCGGCTCAGAAGGGGTGGAGGTCGCCGGGTACGGGACCGGACAGGCCGGGGTAAGTACGGGAGCTGGCCGGCGGCTCAGAAGGGGTGGAGGTCGCCGGGTACGGGACCGGACAGGCCGGGGTAAGTACGGGAGCTGGCCGGCGGCTCAGGAGGGGTGGAGGTCGCCGGGTACGGGACCGGACAGGCCGGGGTAAGTACGGGAGCTGGCCGGCGGCTCAGAAGGGGTGGAGGTCGCCGGGTACGGGACCGGACAGGCCGGGGTAAGTACGGGAGCAGACCTGCGGCGGACAGGCCGGGGTAAGTACGGGAGCAGACCTGCGGCGGACAGGCCGGGGTAAGTACGGGAGCAGACCTGCGGCGGACAGGCCGGGGTGGAGGTCGCCGGGTACGGGACCGGACAGGCCGGGGTAAGTACGGGAGCTGGCCGGCGGCTCAGGAGGGGTGGAGGTCGCCGGGTACGGGACCGGACAGGCCGGGGTAAGTACGGGAGCTGGCCGGCGGCTCAGAAGGGGTGGAGGTCGCCGGGTACGGGACCGGACAGGCCGGGGTAAGTACGGGAGCTGGCCGGCGGCTCAGGAGGGGTGGAGGTCGCCGGGTACGGGACCGGACAGGCCGGGGTAAGTACGGGAGCTGGCCGGCGGCTCAGGAGGGGTGGAGGTCGCCGGGTACGGGACCGGACAGGCCGGGGTAAGTACGGGAGCTGGCCGGCGGCTCAGAAGGGGTGGAGGTCGCCGGGTACGGGACCGGACAGGCCGGGGTAAGTACGGGAGCTGGCCGGCGGCTCAGAAGGGGTGGAGGTCGCCGGGTACGGGACCGGACAGGCCGGGGTAAGTACGGGAGCTGGCCGGCGGCTCAGAAGGGGTGGAGGTTGCCGGGTACGGGACCGGACAGGCCGGGGTAAGTACGGGAGCTGGCCGGCGGCTCAGAAGGGGTGGAGGTCGCCGGGTACGGGACCGGACAGGCCGGGGTAAGTACGGGAGCTGGCCGGCGGCTCAGGAGGGGTGGAGGTCGCCGGGTACGGGACCGGACAGGCCGGGGTAAGTACGGGAGCTGGCCGGCGGCTCAGAAGGGGTGGAGGTCGCCGGGTACGGGACCGGACAGGCCGGGGTAAGTACGGGAGCTGGCCGGCGGCTCAGGAGGGGTGGAGGTCGCCGGGTACGGGACCGGACAGGCCGGGGTAAGTACGGGAGCTGGCCGGCGGCTCAGAAGGGGTGGAGGTCGCCGGGTACGGGACCGGACAGGCCGGGGTAAGTACGGGAGCTGGCCGGCGGCTCAGAAGGGGTGGAGGTCGCCGGGTACGGGACCGGACAGGCCGGGGTAAGTACGGGAGCTGGCCGGCGGCTCAGGAGGGGTGGAGGTCGCCGGGTACGGGACCGGACAGGCCGGGGTAAGTACGGGAGCTGGCCGGCGGCTCAGAAGGGGTGGAGGTCGCCGGGTACGGGACCGGACAGGCCGGGGTAAGTACGGGAGCAGACCTGCGGCGGACAGGCCGGGGTAAGTACGGGAGCAGACCTGCGGCGGACAGGCCGGGGTAAGTACGGGAGCAGACCTGCGGCGGACAGGCCGGGGTGGAGGTCGCCGGGTACGGGACCGGACAGGCCGGGGTAAGTACGGGAGCTGGCCGGCGGCTCAGGAGGGGTGGAGGTCGCCGGGTACGGGACCGGACAGGCCGGGGTAAGTACGGGAGCTGGCCGGCGGCTCAGAAGGGGGTGGAGGTCGCCGGGTACGGGACCGGACAGGCCGGGGTAAGTACGGGAGCTGGCCGGCGGCTCAGGAGGGGTGGAGGTCGCCGGGTACGGGACCGGACAGGCCGGGGTAAGTACCGGAGCTGGCCGGCGGCTCAGGAGGGGTGGAGGTCGCCGGGTACAGGACCGGACAGACCGGGGTAAGTACGGGAGCTGGCCGGCGGCTCAGGAGGGGTGGAGGTCGCCGGGTACGGGACCGGACAGGCCGGGGTAAGTACGGGAGCTGGCCGGCGGCTCAGGAGGGGTGGAGGTCGCCGGGTACGGGACCGGACAGGCCGGGGTAAGTACGGGAGCTGGCCGGCGGCTCAGAAGGGGTGGAGGTCGCCGGGTACGGGACCGGACAGGCCGGGGTAAGTACGGGAGCTGGCCGGCGGCTCAGGAGGGGTGGAGGTCGCCGGGTACGGGACCGGACAGGCCGGGGTGGAGGTCGCCGGGTACGGGACCGGACAGGCCGGGGTAAGTACGGGAGCTGGCCGGCGGCTCAGGAGGGATGGAGGTCGCCGGGTACGGGACCGGACAGGCCGGGGTAAGTACGGGAGCTGGCCGGCGGCTCAGGAGGGGTGGAGGTCGCCGGGTACGGGACCGGACAGACCGGGGTAAGTACGGGAGCTGGCCGGCGGCTCAGGAGGGGTGGAGGTCGCCGGGTACGGGACCGGACAGGCCGGGGTGGAGGTCGCCGGGTACGGGATACGGGTACGGGACCGGACAGGCCGGGGTCCGTATTGTAGTACCTGATACGCCGAGCATACTCGTCGGAGATTTGTCCGTGACAACAATGGATATGACTGGGAAATATGTATGGAGCCTTATGCATACGAGATGCCATACAAGCGAGATGTCGCTGTACTAGTTACCTATGTATATACAATTTAGATAGCTAATTCTCACAATTCACATAAATAAACAGTGTGATAAACGTCACGTCTGATCTCTCCTCCATCAAAACAATGTTATGAATGCTTAACCCTCGCATGCAGTAAGAACCATCATGTCGCTGCCTGTCATGAGAGGTATATAACAGTAGGCGATTTTTAGGTTTCAGGTCAACGGGTGACCTCCTAAGTCAAGTGAATGACCTAAGATCGACCACGTCCAAAAATAGCGATTGTATAGGGCCCTTAGTATAACTTCCGAACGGAGAGAGATAGAGAGACACCGTAAAAAGTAGCGTGATGCCTGTCATAAGGAAAATCCAAAGGCATCACATTTTGAGCATCTAGGTCAACTGGTGACCTTTGGGGTCAGGTAAATGGGCCTTTGAGATCAGATCAATGGGCCTTTGGGTTCTGATATGACCTTGACGAAAAGGTCGTCATACGTCACGATCTTAAAGTTGTATACACTTAAAATTTGTACATGGTACGTATAATTGTTGTAAACTCAGCTACTGAAAATGTCAGGAAGATGCGCCTCATGCGTAAAAAGTTTTCAAGGAAAAAAACAGGGGGGTCGTTTTAGGACCGACCCCCCCCCCCCCCCCCCACCGTAGGGCGAGGGTTAATAGCGTGGTTTCCCTGTCAAAAAGCATCCGTCCGCTGGCGAGCTCGGCACACATAATGACATGACAGCGGCCACAAAGCTGACCCGGTGGCAGGCCAGCGCCTGGGGCAGGTCAGCGCCTTGTGAGGAGCCGGGCCTGGGGCTGACGTGATGGCTGACTGACGTATGTCCGTACCTTGTGAGGAGCCGAGCCTGGGGCTGATGTGATGGCTGACTGACGTATGTCCGTACTCCGTACCTTGTGAGGAGCCGACCCTGGGGCTGACGTGATGGCTGACTGACGTATGCCCCGGGCCTGGGGCTGGCGTGATGGCTGACTGACGTATGTCCGTACCTTGTCAGGAGCCGAGCCTGGGGCTGACGTGATGGCTGACTGACGTATGTCCGTACCTTGTGAGGAGCCGGGCCTGGGGTTGACGTGATGGCTGACTGACGTATGTCCGTAGTCCGTACCTTGTGAGGAGCCGGGTCTGGGGCTGACGTGATGGCTGACTGACGTATGTCCGTACCTTGTGAGAAGCCGGGCCTGGGGCTGATGTGATGGCTGACTGACGTATGTCCGTACCTTGTGAGGAGCCGGGCCTGGGGCTGACGTGATGGCTGACTGACGTATGTCCGTACCTTGTGAGGAGCCGGGCCTGGTGCTGACGTGATGGCTGACTGACGTATGCCCGTTCCTGGTGAGGAGCCGGGCCTGGGGCTGACGTGATGGCTGACTGACGTATGTCCGTACCTTGTGAAGAGCCGGGCCTGGGGCTGACGTGATGGCTGACGGACGTATGTCCGTAGTCCGTACCTTGTGAGGAGCCGGGTCTGGGGCTGACGTGATGGCTGACTGACGTATGTTCGTACCTTGTGAGAAGCCGGGCCTGGGGCTGATGTGATGGCTGACTGACGTATGTCCGTACCTTGTGAGGAGCCGGGCCTGGGGCTGACGTGATGGCTGACTGACGTATGTCCGTACCTTGTGAAGAGCCGGGCCTGGGGCTGACGTGATGGCTGACTGACGTATGTCCGTACCTTGTGAAGAGCCGGGCCTGGGGCTGACGTGATGGCTGACGGACGTATGTCGAGGACTGACTGAGAGCTGCAGTGGCGGTGAGGCGGTCTGTATCAGAGGCACAGTGCCGTTCTCTGCTGCTGCTGCTGCTGCTGCTGCTGCAGCTGGCGGGTACTGCCCTCCGTCCTCCGCCGGCCGGTATTCTCCCACGGGGGGGCTCCCCTCCGTCTGAGGAGGACACAACAGACGGCCAGGGGCTGTAAGGAGCGGCAACTGGGGGCATGAGGTGACGTCGGGGAGAGGGACGACTACCGGGAGATGTCCTTAGCTCAAAAGAACCGTAAATAACAGCACTGCAGGAGTTTCTGGAAAATGGAGCGCTGACATTTAATTCAAACCATAAGGAATCATAAGGAATCTCATAATCATAAGGAATTTCATAAGGAATCTCACTGGTCAGCGAAGTAGGCAGGGGACACTTTGACATTTCAACATTGGCGTGCAATGCGTGAACGGATGTGAATGTTACGCTATCGCTTACAGCACCACAATGTTGATTGTTTGAGGCATCGTCGCCATCGTGCACGAACGCCAGTCGCCACAGCTGTGCAGCACATACACATAACAATACGCTGCTGCATATTCTGTACAATATGCAGCAGCAGAAGATTCAGCGGTCAGCCGTCACTGGTCACCCTCATCTGGTCAGTAGTCGACCTCATGCGGCATGCCGAATCCGTGAATAGCCCTGCGATACCAAGAGTTTCGGCTAACACTAGAAACATAAACAAACTGCTCCCTAAACGAGGATGAGCCAGCGTCTGCCGTCCATCACCGCCGCTTGGGGCGCTGCTACTCATGGCAGCCAAGGTCACCACTCAGTGGCATAATGCCACTGATGTGACGTCACCCGGCGAGCAGCAGCCAATCAGAGTCCACGGACCATCGCCATGACGTCACTCGGCGAGAAGCTGCAAATCAGAGCTGTCAAACCACCACCGTGACGTCATAACTTGGTTAGCGCCGCGCGGTGGACACGGCGCGATGCCGGCGATCGCGCCGGTCCTGACTGTGTTACAACAGGTCTGTGACGTCGCTGTGACGTCGCGCGGTCAGCTGCTGCCAGGGGCCCGGGAACAGGGGGGGGGGGGGCAGCGGGGGCGCTTGCCCCCCCAACATCTGGACCGGGGGGGCGGCGCCCCCCCAACTTTGGTGAGCAGAAGTTTCCCTAAAAATGAGCTCTTTCAATTTTCTTCACAAAAAGTTATATAAAATATGAAAGCCTCTTATATAAAATTATTATTTATTATTATATATTAATATTTAAAAAAATTATATAAAATATGAAAGTCACTTTCATTTTTTTTCGTTTTCTTTAATAGCATGTCATACATATTATTATTATATAACTTTGCCTTTATAGCAGTATCGTATACCTTTCTTTTCCTTCTTTTTCCTTTTTCCATTGTGTTCTATGAGATACAATGGAAAACTTTGGTAGCAGTACATTTGGTAGCAGATGTCTGCTTGGCGAGTCGTCGTTAAAATAACGCACTGACGGCGATAAACATCTGCTGCTTTTTTGTTTATAAGTTTATCCCACGTCAACGTTACAGATGTGGTCAAACTGGCGTGCGGCCCTCTAGCTGTCCTCTCTGTCTCTGCCGACGGGGCGGCAATTGCAAGCAAGAGTTATCGTAAATGTCGTAGGTTACCGTGATACGGTGATGAAGCGGTCGGTGCAGCCCACACTCGCGGGCTTCTTCAAGAAAAACAAACGTCAGGCGTCAGGTACGAGCATTTTATCAGACGACAGGCGGGTTTACAAAGGCATACGGTTCATAGTAGGACAGGGGGTGTGGGGGGGGGGGGTGGTATGACCCCCACTTTTACATATTTTTTGCTTTCTATGGTAACCCGCGCGCGTGTCGGGGGTGGGGCGTTTAGACGCCGCCCCTAAGGTTTTTCGAGGATAGCAGAAAAACGTCGGCGCGCCGTTGTTGCCGTTTCAAAAACGGCGTACGGCGCACAGCGCCGCCGTTTCAGCCGCCTTTTTTTGCACACCTGCTCGGGCATCAATTACCCACATTGTGTGCAACTCTGGACCACAGGTCATCTCAGGTCAGGTCACGTGACCACACCTCCAAATAAGTTTGCGGTCGTACCACAGCCACAGTTTTGGGTCGATCGGTTTCAAACTTACAAGATTTCATCAGGTCATAGATACCTGCAATTATAATATCTAAGATGTTGTATATGGGTGACCTAAGGTCGCCGGTCGGGTTAATTTCGTGACCTCCCATTATAAGTCAATGGTAAATATTAAAATGTTTCATTTTCCGAGGATATGCATGATATCAGTCCAATTCCTTCTGGATCATGTTATCATAGGCTATTATTGATGATCCAGGTAAAAGTTTTGTTCAGTGAACCCTACAGGATCAGCCGAGGTCAGCCGAGGTCAGCCGAGGTCACCAACACTTTTTGTTTCAATAACTCTCGATGGAATGAAGATAAAGAAGTGAAATCGGCATCAATGTGTTTGTCTTGTCGAGACACATCTCCCGATATGCAACATGACCTACTTGGGTTGCCACTTGACCTTGACCTGAGGTCAAATTTCTAAGTTGACATAAACTGGTCCAAATTAATGGGATTCGAAGCGCGTTGACGATACAAACATGATGACGTCAAAATTAGCGCCGTATCTGTATTAGGTAAAAAAGTTATTTCCGAACGTTTTGCCAAAAAATAGCCCTTTTGACATTTGATGACCTCTGGAGCCTTAACTATTGACCTGAGATAAAATGTGATGACACATTATGATTTAATATTTCAACAGCTTTCGATTACTTCTTTCCGTTTGTTCCTAGATATCATAGTTCCCGAGATATTTGGGGGTTTCTGGAGAAAAGTGGCAAATCTGACCTTTGGTGACCTCTGGTGACCTCAATATTGACCTGAACCAAAACATGTTAAATAGTTTCAAAGTGATTTTTGATGAGATTTCGAACCGTGTGGGTTTTCTAATGAGGAAAATTTGAGAACGAAAAGGTGCACCAAGATGAGAAGTGAGATGGCGCAAAAAAAATTGGTTTCGCCCCCCCAACTTTAAAATCGTTCCCGGGCCCATGGCTGCTGCGCAGATCATATCACCCAGACAGCGAGTGACGTCACGGCTGGAGCCTGCCAGCTCTCGGGCGGGTGCACACCGCTGCGATAGTGACACTGCGCTGCATCTGCCCACTCAGCTCCGCCCAACGGTTAGAGAGAATGTGCTGACTGACCCGATGTTTTGGCGGCGACACCCGCGGTTGGTACAGCGAAATGTCACATTCGTGAGCTTCCAACCGGAAAATGTCCCGTTCGACGATAAAATGTCTTCAAATATGATACAAGTTGTTGGGTATTAGCTCTAGCAACTGAAAATGAAACTTCATCCGTGCAATGACAGGGTTAGGGCGTTAGGTGCTGACTATTGCACTAATAATTTGCAGTGAGGTCCAGGAAACGGCTGAAGCGTTTCAGTTTACATTTCGGACATCCATCAAAGGCTACCATTATCTTAACCCTATAGGGTTAAGATGAACAGGGGACCAGAACAGCACGTTATAACGTGTTTTTCTAGTCCCCTTATGTTGTTATTCTCAGCTCTGGAAGGGGTAAACCCGCATAACAACTAGGTTTGAGTTAGGGTAGTCATAGTGACACCAGTGTAGAACGATGATTAATGATATCCAAACATTAGAAGAGTCTCATTGTTTATTTTAAGGCCAAACATCATCTACTGAGAAATGTTTAGTCCATAAGATATTCAAAACAGATTCTTGAAAATGGACCCATTGACCTTTTGACGCTGATCAGCTATCGCATGAGCAGGCTTAAAGGAAATAGTTCACCTTCAACATTAGTTTTAAACTGAGATAGCTGTTTTGTAGCCCATGTTGGGAAACCCCTATATGCAAGTTTCCTTGACTGAAAAAGACTCTTCAGCCGAAGATAATTGACTTTTTGGAGAAGGAATTCGGCGCATATATGATATACCGTACCGTCTGAAAGTGCCAGCACTGCCATGGAGCATGCGCAGACCAATAACGCACACCATAACATTAATGATTTACGACCTTCTGTCCTGAATTGGCGCGATGTAGGACCATTTTTGAAAATAAAAAAAGAAACTGTATTCAAAAATATAATAAAATCGTGTTCTGAAAAAAATTCCGAAGGTGAACTATTTCCTTTACACACTGGCAGATCCAGCCTCTCTCCGTGGGGATCTTTTGTGGCAAAAAGGAACCCCTATTTTTTTTGTTCTCCGCGGATTTCGGACGGTCACCTTATTTTGGTATTCGAGCTTAAGAAATGCACTGTTCAAATGAAAAAAAAATTGGATTTTTTCCCGAAAAGAAAGTTTATTTGTATTTTTTGGGGTCAAAAACACAAAATTGCGCAAAACCGAGATAGCCATGTTGAAGAAAATGTCATATCCTTTCTTTTGACGCTTTGTTTTTTTTTGCAATTTGCTTCGAAACTCATGTTCTACGTTTGTTCCAACATGTCTCGTTTTTCCACCAAAAATGGCATGAAATGACGTTACAACGTGATTATCTCCCAACATACTACATCAATTTCATTGGAATTTGGTGGGAAGACGTAGAATTGATGCAGCATAGGGTACTCAAAGTTCGACGTTGATATCTAACATAGTTTTAAAGTTATTGAGAAAATCCGGGATGGAGAGCAGATTCTGCCCCCCAGCGGGGCGCGGGTTAAAGGAAATAGTTCACCTTCGGAAATTTTTCAGAACACGATTTTATTATATTTTTTAATACAGTTTCTTTTCTTCTTTTCAAAAATGGTCCTACATCGCGCCAATTCAGGACAGAAGGTCGTAAATTATTAATGTTATGGTGTGCGTTATTGGTCTGCGCATGCTCAGACCAGTGCTGGCACTCTCAGACGGTACGGTATATCATATATGCGCCGCATTCCTTCGCCAAAAAGTCAAATATCTTCGGCTGGAGAGTCTTTTCAGCCAAGATAAGTTGCAGATAAGGATTTCTCAACACGGGCTACAAAACTTCTATTTCAGTTCAAAATCCCATGTTGAAGGTGAACAATTTCCTTTAAGTGTCACCGGGGCTGCTTGAATTGCATCAGGTGCGCTGTTTTGTCTATCATTGAAAGGAAGGGATACATACAAACTTCGAAATAAATCATTCGAGAGAAAAACTTCTAGTTTCATGAAGTTTTCTCCTAAGATCATTGTTTTTTCACGTTCCGTGCAGGGAACGCGCGGGGGGCATACTTAATACTTATATTGAATGCCCCTCCCAGATTCTTGTAGGGGGGGGGGGGGCATTTGACCCTGATGCCCCCCTCCCCCTGGATCCAACGTTGCCAGCAATTACCGCCAAGGAGAGCCTCTGCCAGACACTTAATGGAATTCATTTTCCCATTTTCCAAATTTGTATAAGCAATTGTGAAAGTTGTGTCATGCTGCGAAGCGGCGCGAAATTTTCCGGTTTTTGACTGTGGATAGCTAGATTTTGACTGCTGCAAAGACAATGTTTACGATTTTACGATAAATTGGGAACACGCGGGGGGGGGGCATACTTGTTTTGAATGCCCCGCCCCCAGATTCCTGTGGGGGGGGGGGGGCATTCTATCTATGGTATTTGCTCTTGATGTCCCCCCTGAATCCGCCAGAGGCTTACGTCACCGAAGTGTAAATATTGTTGCTACCATTTTGGTCAAATTTGAATGTGTATTATTTATACTGAACTGGTATGTATACTACTAAGATGCATGTGTTCTTCGCAGATGTTTTCTTCACCAACGAACAGTTTATTTCATTTATACCATGTAACATTGCAATCCGGGAGCATTCTGTTTTCCGATTCTTTGTGAAATGACTTCTCACTCAAATTCAGTGAGTTAAATTGAGAAAAGAGGGCAAATCTGACAGAAATAACCCTGGACCCGTGTTCCCTCACACACCGCCTGATGAATACATACTGACTTAACAGACACATATCTGTCAGTCCATCTGCGGTGAAAGAAAGCGCTCATAATGTGTCAAGCTGCTGGAGTAAAAAGGATGAAAACACTGTTATATTATGAATGTTGTTGTATCTTTATTAATATTTTTAAAAGGATAAATACATGGAATTAAACGAATCGACGAATTCAATGAATGAATTTGGAAAGGATTCGTTCCCGGTGCTATGTGGTGTCCCTAAGATAAATACGTTGCTTTTTGTTTTGTGGGGGGGGGGGGGCGTTTTTATGGACAATACAACTGAAAGAATAAATTACTCACTGTGGTTTTACTACCCATTATCTCTGATTTATTGGTCAATGCTATCCATTACTCGCCAGATAAAAGGTTAAGTGGTAACTGATGCTACTTATTGCTGTAGCATTTTGTAGCAAAAAGATAAAAGATGCAGCCAGATGCATATTGATTCAGCTTCAAATTTCTGCATATTCGAATATCAAAATCAACATTGTTTCCACGAAATTCGAATCCAAGATCGAGATCTTGGATTATCTAGACCGACTCTAAAACACTGAGACTAACTGAAAGCCTGGCATATCAAACAAAACGCTGCCATGACGTCAGTACCGGGCTCGGAACGCCGCCGTGACGTCATCACCGGGCTGGGAACGCCGCCGTGACGTCAGCACCGGGCTCGGAATGCCACCGTGACGTCAGTACCGGGCTCGGAACGCCACCGTGACGTCATCACCGGGCTGGGAACGCCGCCGTGACGTCAGCACCGGGCTTGGAATGCCACCGTGACGTCAGTACCGGGCTCGGAACGCCGCCGTGACGTCATCACCGGGCTGGGAACGCCGCCGTGACGTCAGCACCGGGCTCGGAATGCCACCGTGACGTCAGCACCGGGCTCGGAATGCCGCCGTGACGTCAGCACCGGGCTAGGATCGCCGCCGTGACGTCAGCACCGGGCTCGGAACGCCGCCGTGACGTCAGCACCGGGCTCGGAACGCCGCCGTGACGTCAGCACCGGGCTCGGAACGCCGCCGTGACGTCATCACCGGGCTGGGAACGCCGACGTGACGTCAGCACCGGGCTCGGAACGCCGCCGTGACGTCAGCACCGGGCTGGGAACGCCGACGTGACGTCAGCACCGGGCTCGGATCATCTCTCTGGATGTGTCACTGCATGCCGTCCCACCAGTCCGCCCCTGTAGCTCAGTCCGCCCCTGTAGCTCAGTCCGCCCCTGTAGCTCAGTCCGCCCCTGTAGCTCAGTTCGCCCCTGTAGCTCAGTCCGCCCCTGTAGCTCAGTCCGCCCCTGTAGCTCAGTCCGCCCCTGTAGCTCAGTCCGCCCCTGTAGCTCAGTCCGCCCCTGTAGCTCAGTCCGCCCCTGTAGCTCAGTCCGCCCCTGTAGCTCAGTCCGTCCCTGTAGCTCAGTCCGCCCCTGTAGCTCAGTCCACCCCTGTAGCTCAGTCCGCCCCTGTAGCTCAGTCCGCCCCTGTAGCTCAGTCCGCCCCTGTAGCTCAGTCCGCCCCTGTAGCTCAGTCCGCCCCTGTAGCTCAGTCCGCCCCTGTAGCTCAGTCCGCCCCTGTAGCTCAGTCCGCCCATGTAGCTCAGTCCGCCCCTGTAGCTCAGTCCGCCCCTGTAGCTCAGTCCGCCCCTGTAGCTCAGTCCGCCCCTGTAGCTCAGTCCGCCCCTGTAGCTCAGTTCGCCCCTGTAGCTCAGTCCGCCCCTGTAGCTCAGTCCGCCCCTGTAGCTCAGTCCGCCCATGTAGCTCAGTCCGCCCCTGTAGCTCAGTCCGCCCCTGTAGCTCAGTCCGCCCCTGTAGCTCAGTTCGCCTCTGTCACAGTCCGCCCCTGTAGCTCAGTCCGCCCCTGTAGCTCAGTCCGCCCCTGTAGCTCAGTTCGCCCCTGTAGCTCAGTCCGCCCCTGTAGCTCAGTCCACCCCTGTAGCTCAGTCCGCCCCTGTAGCTCAGTTCGCCCCTGTAGCTCAGTTCGCCCCTGTAGCTCAGTTCGCCCCTGTAGCTCAGTCCGCCCCTGTAGCTCAGTCCGCCCCTGTAGCTCAGTCCATCCCTGTAGCTCAGTCGGTAGAGCTCCGGGCTTCTGGCCTCACCCGGTAGTGGCAGCCCGGGTTCGAGTCGCTTCGGCGCTCGCTATTTACTCCTGACCGGGATGGCCTGTGGCCGGTGGCAGCGGTCGCACTTAAGGTCAGGTGACGTCAGAGGACGTGGCGGACCGTGTCCAGGTATGTCGGGCACGTACAACTTTCGCTTCTAAATTCTGCCGGACACCAGGAATTGCTTGATCGGGTGGTGGGGTCAGGACCTGCGCAACAAACTCTGCTTAGCGCGGGGCCTAACCTCGAAAATCCATCCATTCAAAAACATTCGACTATTTTTTTTACAAATCTGCGCCACGTGCGTCACCGGGAAAGTGGCGCTTCGGGGGATGTCCGCGGTCTGTCCGGTCACCACCGTCCAGTGGCTGATGTCAGCCCCTCCGCCTTCCCGGACTGCCGTCTCCACCGGATGTTGCTGCAGCGCTGCGGCAGGGCTGTAAGGGACTGACGGAGTGGGGTGACCGGGTCCCGCGAACATCCCGCTTATCGAGAAACGTGAGCCAGCCGAGGGCGACGGCGTCGGGGCGATGTTGTGTTGTGGGTATTGTCTTCAGGGGCACGCCTCAGTATCTTCCGTAACAGGGGTGGATCCAGGTGGGGCCAAGGGGCCATGCCCCCCCCCCCCCGGAGCTCCTGAAATTAGTATCCCCCCAAACGGCCGGACGTACAGTTGCACAAATTGCCTTTGCAGTGCAGTCAAAATACAGCTCTCCACAGTGAAAAACTTGAACATTTCGCGCCGCTTTGCGGCATGACACACAATTTGAAATTGCTTATACAAATTTGGAAATTGGGCAAATGAATTCATTACGTGTCTGGCAGAGGCTCTCCTTGGCGGTACCTAATTGCTACCCCAGCCTCTAGGGCCAACTCCCTTCATAAAATAATAACTTTCAAGCGGGCTACATGCTTAGCTAGGATGCCGAGTTCCGAAAGAATGCGACACGAACGCAAAGACGCGGACATCGGCACCCAGAAGCTGCTCTAGCGGTGCCCACTGACCAACTTGCTGGACCGAAGAGCTAATAGTGGGACCAGGCCAGGACCATCTCCCCAGGCCATCTCGCCCCAGGCTCCTCCAGATTCACAGGGACCATTTATGCGCAGAAAAGTCAGAATGCCTCTTCCTGCTTTCAAACCATTTGCACCAGTGGCGGCGGATAAGTGGAGGGGCAGCTGCCCCCCCCCCCCCCACCACTCAAGAAGTTGGGGGGGGGGACAAACATGTGATTTTCCCCCCTTCCCCCCATACATTTGTAAGAGAAGTTAGTTTCAAGAAGTTGGTTCGATTTTATTCTTTTCGACCGAAACAATGCCCCCGAGATGCCCGGAGAGGGGCCTTCCCAGGGCCCCGAGATGTGCTCTCGGGGCCTTCCGAGGGCCCCGAGAAGTGCTCCCAGCCAGCCTGAGGGGCCTTCTAAGGCCGACAGAAGGCCATCAGTCGGCACCTTCGGTAGGCCTGAGGGGGCCCTCAGAAGGCCTGAGACTTCAACATGGGCCTATCCTACGTTTTTTTAGACCATTTAGGGGCCCTGCAAAATATAGTGGCCTAAATCCGAGGAGATACCATTTCGCGGGGAAAAAATGGGGGGTGGGGGCCTTTGGCCATGGGCGGGCCCTTTGACCGAGGGGGCCCCCTGGGTTTCTTTGCCCCCCATCCGAAAATATGATTCGCCGCCACTTATTTGCACTGTTACCATTTGTTTGTTACAGTTCGGTACATATGTTAACATATGTGGGTCACATTAACATATGTACCGAACCCTGTTCAGACCAGTTATTATTAGCATGTGTACTATTAAGCGCTGACTGCCACCGGTCATCGATATTTACTATCCGAGGAATATGTATACGAAAAACGACCTTAATTTAAATATTTTTCATCATACCGAGATGAGCAACAATAGGCGTTACCTGAGGCTTGGCTCCACTCACGGTCTGGTTCCAATATTAAAATGTAGTTTTCCACGACCTGAAATTACAATTTTCACGCCGCTTTGCGGTGTCACATCGGTGGCTATCGTCATAACGAAGCCATCGTCATCGTCTTCGGTTCGTTGTAACGGTGAATTGAATTAATAGCATTTTTAGCTTCTTATCCTCTACAAGGCCCACCGCCCATATTTCTGGGTTTTATCGGGCAAACCCGTAAAATTTCGCGCCGCTTGGCGGCGCTAAAAACAAGTACCTACTATAATATGAAAACCACATTAAAAATGATGCAACGGCTTAACATACGAATCAAAATGGGGGTACATTTTATTCGTCATTTCAGGCGACCCCCCCACTCCAAAATTATAGGCGACGCTCCTGCCTATCCCCCCCCCCCCCCCTGTCAACAACTTTCTCGCTGACGGCTGACGGCCTGATACCCCCCCCCCCCCCCCACCCCACCCTCCGCTCAACAACTTTTTGGAAATACGCCACTGGATTTGCCACACCCACCCAAAAAAAAACACGGCTAGATCCGACCCTGTTCCGTAGGCGGTGTATGTTTGCTGGTGTCGCAGCTTCAGGCATGGCGCAGACATGGGCTAAACGAAGTTTCAAATTCCATGTTTGTTTATGGTCTATTGAATGCAACTTCCTGCAACACGTTGTGCCCGTTGCATTGATGACTTGGTTCTAGTTAGCTAACCCCACTCCGTTTAGCGTGATGGCAGACCATATTTCATTCCACCTTTCTCGGGAGAACACACACACACACCACGATTGCATCACATATGATGCACGTCACCAGCGAAGCAGCGATCGCCCGAGGACATGCGAGTCATCAGTCATCATATAACGCCATCGTCAGCCATCATCAGTCATCATATAACGTCATCGTCAGCCGTCATCAGTCATCATACAACGCCATCGTCAGCCGTCATCAGTCGTCATACAACGCCATCGTCAGCCGTCATCAGTCGTCATACAACGCCATCGTCAGCCGTCATCAGTCATCATACAACGCCATCGTCAGCCGTCATCAGTCATCATACAACGCCATCGTCAGCCGTCATCAGTCGTCATACAACGCCATCGTCAGCCGTCATCAGTCGTCATACAACGCCATCGTCAGCCGTCATCAGTCATCATACAACGCCATTGTCAGCCGTCATCAGTCATCATACAACGTCATCGTCAGCCGTCATCAGTCATCATACAACGTCATTGTCAGCCGTCATCAGTCATCATACAACGTCATCGTCAGCCGTCATCAGTCATCACACAACGCCATCGTCAGCCGTCATCAGTCATCATATAACGCCATCGTCAGCCGTCATCAGTCGTCATACAACGCCATCGTCAGCCATCATCAGTCATCATAGCTCTGTGCCCCCTGCTCACCCTGTTCAGACCGGAGTGTATCACCCGCTGGTCTGTGATCCCTGCTCACCCTGTTCAGACCGGAGTGTATCACCCGCTGGTCTGTGATCCCTGCTCATCCTGTTCAGACCGGAGTGTATCACCCGCTGGCCTGTGCTCCCTTCTCACCCTGTTCAGACCGGAGTCCCTTCTTACGCTGGTAGTCGTTCTGTACCCGCTGGCCTGTGCTCCCTTCTCACCCTGTTCAGACCGGAGTCCCTTCTTACGCTGGTAGTCGTTCTGTACCCGCTGGCCTGTGCTCCCTTCTCACCCTGTTCAGACCGGAGTCCCTTCTTACGCTGGTAGTCGTTCTGTACCCGCTGGCCTGTGCTCCCTTCTCACCCTGTTCAGACCGGAGTCCCTTCTTACGCTGGTAGTCGTTCTGTACCCGCTGGCCTGTGCTCCCTTCTCACCCTGTTCAGACCGGAGTCCCTTCTTACGCTGGTAGTCGTTCTGTACCCGCTGGCCTGTGCTCCCTTCTCACCCTGTTCAGACCGGAGTCCCTTCTTACGCTGGTAGTCGTTCTGTACCCGCTGGCCTGTGCTCCCTTCTCACCCTGTTCAGACCGGAGTCCCTTCTTACGCTGGTAGTCGTTCTGTACCCGCTGGCCTGTGCTCCCTTCTCACCCTGTTCAGACCGGAGTCCCTTCTTACGCTGGTAGTCGTTCTGTACCCGCTGGCCTGTGCTCCCTTCTCACCCTGTTCAGACCGGAGTCCCTTCTTACGCTGGTAGTCGTTCTGTACCCGCTGGCCTGTGCTCCCTTCTCACCCTGTTCAGACCGGAGTCCCTTCTTACGCTGGTAGTCGTTCTGTACCCGCTGGCCTGTGCTCCCTTCTCACCCTGTTCAGACCGGAGTGTATCACCCGCTGGTCTGTGCTCCCTGCTCACCCTGTTCAGACCGGAGTGTATCACCCGCTGGTCTGTGCTCCCTGCTCACCCTGTTCAGACCGGAGTGTATCACCCGCTGGTCTGTGCTCCCTTCTCACCCTGTTCAGACCGGAGTGTATCACCCGCTGGTCTGTGCTCCCTTCTCACCCTGTTCAGACCGGAGTGTATCACCCGCTGGTAGTCGTTCTGTCCCAGCTGGCGGTACTTGGCTGCCGGAGACTCCTCCTGGATCGCCGAAGGGAAATCCTCCGGCTCTGGACTGTCCACCCCGCCCAGACCGTCGTTCTTGTGCTCCTTCTTACTGAGCGCCTGCGGGCATACGTGACACCGGGAGTCAGTGACGTCATCGTGGGAAGTAACGTCACAGGTTGAAGCAACGCGCACATCATATAAAGCAAATCTGAGCATATTTAACCCCTGGGTAGAAATTAAATATTACAGAAGTGCAAGTAAAATTAATAGCACCATATGGCAACTGAGACAATGTCAACTGTCAGCGAAAAAAGGAATGTAGTTGACCTGTAAAATTGCATTGGTTGCGTCCGTCTTCATTTCCCTCCACGCTATTGTGAGCTTAGCAATATACAATGCATCAAAGTAATAGCTGAGAGCTGCAGCGTTAAAACAAGCTGCAAAGAATGCAACAAAGTAGAATGCACCCGATGCATCCGAGCAGTAAAGCGACTAGGTAAAAATCCATACTGAACTATCCCCCGAGAATGGAACGTCATTCCCAACCGAATAAAACTGGAAATTGAATGTTTGGAATTTGTCATACTTCACCAGCGATTTCTGATGAACAATGATGGCATCGCAGCCCAAATCATCAATTTAGTAATACAATACCGTACAAAGCAAACACGCGACTGACAGTTTCAGATTAAGAAAGGAGACCGCGTCATGATCCTAAACACATTAATACCAAATCAATTTACCAATATAACTTTGTAAGTTGTGTAACGTCAAAATGCCAGGTTTGCCCAAATATCATCGAAAGTAGTTAGTGTAGTGAATGTGAAGTGAGGCAATGTCTACCATGAACTATTCGCTATCACCAGCTGGTGCAAACTTATGCATTTTTAGAAATAACGGGTTAGTTCCTATCCAATTTAAAGTCGTTTGGTAAGACTCATGCGATGCGTGCGATATGCGCAAGCGACGGAAAACGTTGCATGTCATATGCTTAATCAGATAGGGCATGCAGTAATCATGTCCCACACATCGTGGTGGGTTAACATCGATTTTCATTGTTCAGGTACTGCACGACCAAAAGTTGACAATTAACGTAACATATTATCCAAGTCCGCACCCAGTAACAACGCGCAGTAACAACGCGCAGTAACAACGCGCAGTAACACCCAGTAACAACGCGCAGTAACACCCAGTAACAACGCGCAGTAACACCCAGTAACAACGCGCAGTCCCGATAAGGCACCGGAGAGATTGACAGTACCGCTTCCGGGAACGTTCGAACCAACCATATAGAAGGTCGGTGATATCATGCACGGTTATTCGCGAAGCATGTCCAGCTGGTGATAGCACGCTGTTACTGTGTTTTGATCGGGCTCGCCAGAATGCAGCGTCGCGTGCCGCGTGAAACGAAGCGACTGCTGGTGGAGGCGCTTGTGTTTCCTCATTTGCAGTACTGCATGTGTGTAGGAAGAGGCTGTACTCAAACCCCAAAACGTAGGCTGCAGAAGTGCATTAACTTTGGCGCTCGCGTTGTCACTGGCCTGGTGTACCGCGAGCGAGTATCTGGCACACTCCGTGAACTTGGCTGGCGTGCGATAAATTATATGGTTATCGAACGAGACTTGTACGCCATGTATAAACTCACTCATGCCGAGAACGCCCCGAACTGCTCTGTTCACGGATCACCAGTCGCTCCGATGTATCCATGCGCACAGCCAGGGCTACCAGTGACGGGCAGCTGGAGGTGCCGCGCGCACGCACTGAGTTCGCCAGGCGCTCGTTTTTCATCCGAGCCATCAGAGCGTGGAATGATTTGCCGCTGAATGTGAAGGCTTCACCCACTTTGGCTATTTTTAAAAAGTGTCTCAATGATGTTCTTTGAACTAGCATTGTGTGTATCTTGTGGGTTGATGTGCATCATTTAATGCGTGGGCAATATGTTTTTACATCTATGTTATTTGACGTGGAAAACTGAAAACCCATTTTATGGATGTGTTCCGAAATATATGATATGATATGATATGATGTCGATAGCACCTTGTACTGGCTGTGCAAGAGCCAAACTATGCTGAATATCCCTCTCAACAATACCGCACCTGCGGCCCAACCCGCTGCGGCACCTGGAGGATATATGTTTATAAGGGATTATCTCCGACAGTGTAATCATTCTCCGCACGGGCTTCGCACAACCACAAATAAGAGAGTATTGACACGTAGGTATTTGATAAGGACAGGTTTCCTGTCAGTGGCTGTCACATTTTACTTACTTTTCAATTGGAAACCTGTATCCCCATTCCCCTAACCGCTGTGCGGTCCAAAGTTCGTCAATAAAAAACAAACTTAAGACGCTCTATCCCGTTTGGCCTTGCTCAATTCAGTGAGCTTCTCCGATAGTTTGTCTCTCGCAGTACAGCTTGTGGGCTTTACGGATCCTTCACTGGCAGTGGTTGCTGGAGCCAGTCCAGCCTAGTTCCTCGCAGAAGAAGACGGCTGGACTGCGCGGGCTTTACGGATCCTTCACTGGCAGTGGTTGCTGGAGCCAGTCCAGCCTAGTTCCTCGCAGAAGAAGACGGCTGGACTGCGCCAGGGAACGATAGGAGACACGCGAACAGGCTGCATATCCTCCTCGGTTGATGTATTCAACGAAAAACTACAATTAGAACTAGCTCATCCCCTCACGGACCCATACATTATGGACTATTGTGATGGATAAATCAAAACTAAATGGTGATTGATATTCATTGAGGACTATCCTCATGAGCAACGAGGTGAAAGTTCAGAATAATTTTATTCAGATAAAATAAAGAGATTTGTGGTTATCTATATTATTATTTGACGAGCGTCTGTCTGCCTGTCATTCCGGAACGAATTTAACACAGTAAAGCGGCAGTTCTACATTGCAGTACCACATTGCTATAAGCACGTAGTGTACGTGATTTTAAAGTTTTCAAACGAGTTTACGGATACTACCGAGTGGTATATAATTCGTACATTTCCGACGCATTTGATGCGATAGTTACAGACAGTTTTAGTTTGTGCAGTTTTGGGCGAAGGTTTGTGCTGTAACTAACATAGAAGGAGGTGTTAACAATTATTTTACCGTACAAAAACAGTTTACGGATACGACTTTTACATTGCTTCACTCCAGTCGAAAGCCAATCAGATCCGACCACGGATACTACAGTGCCACAACCAACGTCAAGCAACCACGGAATCACTGCGAAACGAAGGTCATCGACATACGGTACGACATATATCAATGAACATATACGCTAAGCCGGGATAGAGTTTTCATGGTTTAACGGGTGTATAACGGGTGCCATAGGTGTTCCACGGGTATAATGGGTGAGTGCCGGCTATAACGGGGTTATCACGTGTTCCACAGGGACACAACGGGTACTACGGGTGTATGTCGGGCACCGTAGGTTTTGGACGGGTTCTTCGGGTGCATGACGGGTACAAAAACGTATTATAGGTACGACAGGTGTCGCGGGTAGTACGGGTTATCAATCCCTAATTGCCTATCACTGGCTTGCACCACCACTGGACACCAATAATCGGCCAGCGGAGCGGACGGGTTAGCACTAGTGAGTACTGTTTGTGGAATATCTCAGCCAGGCAGACACAGACAGATGTCTGAGCTGTATGGACCAACAGGCTAGCGTAGTCCGCAATGCAAGACGGCCTCTCAATAATGACCCTCGACACATTCTAAAGGAAGGCCAGTGCACCACTGGCTAGCTAACCCAACAATTGCTGCGGCGCAACCCCCCAGCAGCGGTGTTACGCAGGCCTCTGCGCGTATGTACAGTCGCAGATACCCATGCCCCCAGTTTCACCTGACCCTCATACTGTGACCTACCGCCCCCAGTTCGCACACCTGACCCTCATACTGTGACCTATCGCCCCCAGCTCGCACACCTGACCCTCACACGGTGACCTATCGCCCCCAGCTCGCACACCTGACCCTCACACGGTGACCTATCGCCCCCAGCTCGCACATCTGACCCTCACACTGTGACCTATCGCCCCCAGCTCGCACATCTGACCCTCATACTGTGACCTATCGCCCCCAGCTCGCACATCTGACCCTCATACTGTGACCTATCGCCCCCAGCTCGCACATCTGACCCTCATACTGTGACCTATCGCCCCCAGATCGCACACCTGACCCTCACACTGTGACCTATCGCCCCCAGCTCGCACATCTGACCCTCACACTGTGACCTATCGCCCCCAGCTCGCACATCTGACCCTCATACTGTGACCTATCGCCCCCAGCTCGCACACCTGACCCTCATACTGTGACCTATCGCCCCCAGATCGCACACCTGACCCTCACACTGACCTATCGCCCCCAGCTCGCACATCTGACCCTCATACTGTGACCTATCGCCCCCAGCTCGCACACCTGACCCTCATACTGTGACCTATCGCCCCCAGATCGCACACCTGACCCTCACACTGTGACCTATCGCCCCCAGTTTCACCTGACCCTCATACTGTGACCTATCGCCCCCAGATCGCACATCTGACCCTCATACTGTGACCTATCGCCCCCAGCTCGCACACCTGACCCTCATACTGTGACCTATCGCTCCCAGCTCGCACATCTGACCCTCATACTGTGACCTATCGCCCCCAGCTCGCACATCTGACCCTCATACTGTGACCTATCGCCCCCAGCTCGCACATCTGACCCTCATACTGTGACCTATCGCCCCCAGCTCGCACATCTGACCCTCATACTGTGACCTATCGCCCCCAGCTCGCACATCTGACCCTCACACTGTGACCTATCGCCCCCAGATCGCACACCTGACCCTCACACTGTGACCTATCGCCCCCCCCCCCCAGCTCGCACATCTGACCCTCATACTGTGACCTATCGCCCCCAGCTCGCACACCTGACCCTCACACTGTGACCTATCGCCCCCAGATCGCATACCTGACCCTCACACTGTGACCTATCGCCCCCAGCTCGCACACCTGACCCTCACACTGTGACCTATCGCCCCCAGCTCGCACATCTGACCCTCATACTGTGACATATCGCCCCCCCCCCCAGCTCGCACATCTGACCCTCATACTGTGACCTATCGCCCCCAGCTCGCACATCTGACCCTCATACTGTGACCTATCGCCCCCAGCTCGCACACCTGACCCTCACACTGTGACCTATCGCCCCCAGATCGCATACCTGACCCTCATACTGTGACCTATCGCCCCCAGCTCGCACACCTGACCCTCACACTGTGACCTATCGCCCCCAGCTCGCACATCTGACCCTCATACTGTGACATATCGCCCCCCCCCCCCAGCTCGCACATCTGACCCTCATACTGTGACCTATCGCCCCCAGCTCGCACATCTGACCCTCATACTGTGACCTATCGCCCCCAGCTCGCACATCTGACCCTCACACTGTGACCTATCGCCCATAGCTCGCACATCTGACCCTCACACTGTGACCTATCGCCCCCCCCCCCAGCTCGCACATCTGACCCTCATACTGTGACCTATCGCCCCCAGCTCGCACATCTGACCCTCATACTGTGACCTATCGCCCCCAGCTCGCACATCTGGCCCTCATACTGTGACCTATCGCCCATAGCTCGCACATCTGACCCTCACACTGTGACCTATCGCCCCCCCCCCCCCCAGCTCGCACATCTGACCCTCATACTGTGACCTATCGCCCCCAGCTCGCACATCTGACCCTCATACTGTGACCTATCGCCCCCAGCTCGCACACCTGACCCTCATACTGTGACATATCGCCCCCCCCCCCCCAGCTCGCACATCTGACCCTCATACTGTGACCTATCGCCCCCAGCTCGCACATCTGACCCTCATACTGTGACCTATCGCCCCCAGCTCGCACATCTGACCCTCATAATGTGACCTATCGCCCATAGCTCGCACACCTGACCCTCACACTGTGACCTATCGCCCCCAGTTCGCACATCTGACCCTCATACTGTGACCTATCGCCCCCAGCTCGCACATCTGACCCTCATACTGTGACCTATCGCCCCCAGCTCGCACATCTGGCCCTCATACTGTGACCTATCGCCCATAGCTCGCACATCTGACCCTCACACTGTGACCTATCGCCCCCCCCCCCCCCCCCAGCTCGCACATCTGACCCTCATACTGTGACCTATCGCCCCCAGCTCGCACATCTGACCCTCATACTGTGACCTATCGCCCCCAGCTCGCACATCTGACCCTCATAATGTGACCTATCGCCCATAGCTCGCACACCTGACCCTCACACTGTGACCTATCGCCCCCAGTTCGCACATCTGACCCTCATACTGTGACCTATCGCCCCCAGCTCGCACACCTGACCCTCACACTGTGACCTATCGCCCATAGCTCGCACACCTGACCCTCATACTGTGACATATCGCCCCCCCCCCAGCTCGCACATCTGACCCTCATACTGTGACCTATCGCCCCCAGCTCGCACATCTGACCCTCATACTGTGACCTATCGCCCCCAGTTCGCACACCTGACCCTCATACTGTGACCTATCGCCCCCAGTTCGCACATCTGACCCTCATACTGTGACCTATCGCCCCCAGCTCGCACATCTGGCCCTCACACTGTGACCTATCGCCCCCAGTTTCACCTGACCCTCATACTGTGACCTATCGCCCCCAGCTCGCACACCTGACCCTCATACTGTGACCTATCGCCCCCAGTTCGCACATCTGACCCTCACACTGTGACCTATCGCCCCCCCCCCCCCAGCTCGCACATCTGACCCTCATACTGTGACCTATCGCCCCCAGCTCGCACATCTGGCCCTCACACTGTGACCTATCGCCCCCAGTTTCACCTGACCCTCACACTGTGACCTATCGCCCCCAGTTTCACCTGACCCTCATACTGTGACCTATCGCCCCCAGTTCGCACATCTGACCCTCATACTGTGACCTATCGCCCCCAGTTCGCACACCTGACCCTCACACTGTGACCTATCGCCCCCAGATCGCACACCTGACCCTCATACTGTGACATATCGCCCCCAGCTCGCACATCTGACCCTCACACTGTGACCTATCGCCCCCAGCTCGCACATCTGACCCTCACACTGTGACCTATCGCCCCCAGTTCGCACATCTGACCCTCATACTGTGACCTATCGCCCCCAGCTCGCACACCTGACCCTCACACTGTGACCTATCGCCCATAGCTCGCACACCTGACCCTCATACTGTGACATATCGCGCCCCCCCCCCCAGCTCGCACATCTGACCCTCACACTGTGACCTATCGCCCCCAGCTCGCATATCTGACCCTCATACTGTGACCTATCGCCCCCAGCTCGCACATCTGACCCTCATACTGTGACCTACCGCCCCCAGCTCACACATCTGACCCTCAGACTGTGACCTATCGCCCCCAGCTCGCACACCTGACCCTCATACTGTGACCTATCGCCCCCAGATCGCATACCTGACCCTCATACTGTGACCTATCGCCCATAGCTCGCACACCTGACCCTCATACTGTGACCTATCGCCCCCAGTTCGCACATCTGACCCTCACACTGTGACCTATCGCCCCCAGCTCGCACATCTGACCCTCATACTGTGACCTATCGCCCCCAGCTCGCACACCTGACCCTCACACTGTGACCTATCGCCCCCAGCTCGCACATCTGACCCTCACACTGTGACCTATCGCCCCCAGCTCGCACATCTGACCCTCATACTGTGACATATCGCCCCCCCCCCAGCTCGCACATCTGACCCTCATACTGTGACCTATCGCCCCCAGATCGCACACCTGACCCTCACACTGTGACCTATCGCCCCCAGCTCGCACATCTGACCCTCATACTGTGACCTATCGCCCATAGCTCGCCCACCTGACCCTCATACTGTGACATATCGCCCCCCCCCCCCCCCCCCAGCTCGCACATCTGACCCTCATACTGTGACCTATCGCCCCCAGCTCGCACATCTGACCCTCATACTGTGACCTATCGCCCTCAGATCGCACACCTGACCCTCACACTGTGACCTATCGCCCCCAGCTCGCACACCTGACCCTCATACTGTGACCTATCGCCCCCATCTCGCACACCTGACCCTCACACTGTGACCTATCGCCCCCAGTTTCACCTGGCCCTCATACTGTGACCTATCGCCCCCAGCTCGCACATATGACCCTCACACTGTGACCTATCGCCCATAGCTCGCACATCTGACCCTCATACTGTGACCTATCGCCCCCAGCTTGCACACCTGACCCTCACACTGTGACCTATCGCCCCCAGTTTCACCTGACCCTCATACTGTGACCTATCGCCCCCAGCTCGCACATATGACCCTCACACTGTGACCTATCGCCCCCAGTTTCACCTGACCCTCATACTGTGACCTATCGCCCCCAGCTCGTCTATCTGACCCTCATACTGTGACCTATCGCCCCCAGCTCGCACACCTGACCCTCATACTGTGACATATCGCCCCCCAGCTCGCACATCTGACTCTCACACTGTGACCTATCGCCCCCAGTTTCACCTGACCCTCATACTGTGACCTATCGCCCCCAGCTCGCACACCTGACCCTCATACTGTGACATATCCCCCCCCCCCCAGCTCGCACATCTGACTCTCACACTGTGACCTATCGCCCCCAGTTTCACCTGACCCTCATACTGTGACCTATCGCCCCCAGCTCGCACACCTGACCCTCATACTGTGACCTATCGCCCCCAGCTCGCACACCTGACCCTCACACGGTGACCTATCGCCCCCAGCTCGCACATCTGACCCTCACACTGTGACCTATCGCCCCCAGTTTCACCTGACCCTCACACTGTGACCTATCGCCCCTAGTTTCACCTGACCCTCACACTGTGACCTATCGCCCCCAGTTTCACCTGACCCTCATACTGTGACCTATCGCCCCCAGATCGCACACCTGACCCTCACACTGTGACCTATCGCCCCCAGCTCGCACATCTGACCCTCATACTGTGACCTATCGCCCCCAGCTCGCACATCTGACCCTCATACTGTGACCTACCGCCCCCAGCTCGCACATCTGACCCTCATACTGTGACCTATCGCCCCCAGCTCGCACATCTGACCCTCATACTGTGACCTATCGCCCCCAGCTCGCACACCTGACCCTCATACTGTGACCTACCGCCCCCAGCTCGCACATCTGACCCTCATGCTGTGACCTATCGCCCCCAGCTCGCACATCTGACCCTCATACTGTGACCTATCGCCCCCAGTTCGCACATCTGACCCTCACACTGTGACCTATCGCCCCCAGCTCGCACATCTGACCCTCATACTGTGACCTATCGCCCCCAGCTCGCACATCTGGCCGTTCAGTCGCGCTCTCTGCGTGGACGTCGTTGCCGGCGGTGGTCGCAGCCCATTATCAGCCAGCGCCGTGGCGCCCCCCGCCCCCCGTGACCTGAGTCTGCTCCGATCGGCCCGGTTTAAGTGCAGAGCGTGCACTCCGCTGCAGCTGGACGGAGCGGAACCTGTCTCGCGCGCGCGCCAGCTATACGGGCAACATTGCGTCACAGCCGTTCAGACGGACGATTCGGGCGTGTTCGTGCGTATAGAGAGAGTACTGCAGCGAGCAGCGGGCGAAGATCAGGCCAGTCTACTCGGGTTCACGTCATTTCGGGATGAGACAGGTTGGGTGAAGTCCGCGAACTACCACCTAAGCAGCAGGCCACGTGGATTATTAACCGGTGAATAAGTGTCAGCCTTTTGCTCACAATTAAAAGTTCGTTAATTGCTGGTCAACGATCGAACATTAAGCTGTTTCGACATTTTTAAACGTAACATGTTTTGTGAAGCACTTAAACCCGGCATTTACTCGGGTATCAGTAGAACACTATTGACTGGGGGCGTAAAACTCCCCCCCCCCCCCTATTGACGTCTTTATGTCTTTATTTATGTGCATAATATTGTAATATTGTCGATAATTCATTCATTTAAAGTACACAATTAACGGAATAGAGTTAAATGTCAGTACCATTCGAGACCTGGGACCAGGGGTCCGGGAACGATTTTAAAGTTGGGGAGGGGGGGGGGAGCGAAACCATTTTTTTTGGGGGGGAGGGGGCAATCTCACTTCTCATCTTGGTGCACATTTTCGTTCTCAAACTTTGTCATTGAAAAACCGAAAACACGGTTCGAAAGCTCATCAAAAATAACTTTGAAACTATTTCAACATTTCTTGGTTCAGGTCAATATTGAGGTCACCAGAGGTCATCAAAGGACAGATTTTCCAGTTTTAGGACATCGATCCAGAAACCCCCAAATATCTCTGGAACTATGATAGCTATGAACAAACAGAAAAAGATCAATGGAAAGCTCTTGAACTTTCCAATAAAAGATGTCATCAAAGTTTAGCTCAGGTCAATAGTTGAGGCTCCAGAGGTCATCAAAGGTCAAAAGGGCTATTTTGGCAAAACGTTCGCAAATAACTTTTTACATGATAATGATACGGCAATAATGTTGGCGTCATCGTGTTCGTCTCGTCAAAGCGCGTCGAATCACATTCATTTGGATCAGTTTAGGTAAAATTATAAATTTGACCTCAGGTAAAGTCAAAAGGCGACCCAAGTAGGTCATGTTTCATATTTGGAGACATGTCTCGACGAGGCAAACACATTGATGCCAGATTCACTTCTTTCTCTTCATTCTATCGAGAGTTATTCAAAAATGCACCTGGATCATCAATAATAGCCTATTGAAACATGATCCAGACGGAATTGGACTGATTCCATGCGTATCCTCGGAAAAGGAAACATTTGAATATTTCCCCATTGACTTATAATGGGAGGTCACGAAATTGACCCGACCTTAGGTCACCGATATACAACATCGGAGATATTCGAATTGTAGGTACCTACCTTATGAAATCCTGTAAATTTGAAACCGATCGGCGAAAAACCGTGGCTGTGGTACGACCGCAAACTTCTTTGGAGGTGTGGTCACGTGACCTGACCTGAGATGACCCGTGGTCAAGATATATGCCCAAACAGGTGTGCCAAACACGGTGACTGAAACGGCAGCGCTGTGCGCCGTGCGCCGTTTTTGAAACGGCAAAAACGGCGAGCTGCCGTTGTTTCGCTATCCTCGAAAAACCTTGGGGGGGGGGGGGGCGTCTAAACGCCCCGCCCCCGGCACGGCGCGGGTTAACATAAAAAAGTATGAAAAGTGGGGTCATGCCACCCCCATTTCCTACTATCAACCGTATGCCTTTGTAAACCCGCCTGCCGCCTGATAAAATATTTGTACCTGACGCCTGATGCTTTTTCTTTCTTTCTTGAAGAAGCCCACCAGTGTGGGCTGCACCGACCGCTTCATCACCGTATCACGGTAACTTACGATATTTACGATAACTCTTGATTGCAATTGCCGCCCCGTCGGCAGAGACAGAGAGGACAACTAGAGGGCCGCACGCCAGTTTCACCACATCCGTAACGTTGACGTGGGATAAACTTATAAACCAAATGTAGCAGTTGTTTATCGCCGTCAGTGCGTCATTTTAACGACGACGCGCCAAGCAGACAACTGCTACCAAATGTACTGCTACCGAAGTTGTACATTATATCTCATAGAACATAATGGAAAAAGGAAAAGGAAGGAAAAGAAAGGTATACGATACTGCTATAAAGGCAAAGGTATATAATAATACGTATGGCATGCTTAAAAAAAAAAAACACTAAAAAATGAAAGTGACATATGGAGGTTTTCATATTGTATATAACTTTTTGTGAAGAAAACTGAAAGAGCTCATTTTTAGGGAAATTTATGCCACTCCAAAGTTGGGGGCGGCGCCGCCTCCCGGTGCAGATGTGGGGGGGGGGGGGGGGGCAAGCGCCCTCGCTGCCCCCTCCTCTGTTCCCGGGACACTGTCTGGGACTCACTGGACCAAAAACTGACATTTGAGGCTCATATAAATCCCACTGTTGCAAAGGCAAACCGAAACGCTCTATAATATCTCGGGTCAGAACGATAATTGCCATGCACCGGCATTTCCAGTAATTGAAGCTGTTTTCGTGTGCCGTTATGTTTTTCGTCGTATTCCAGATTAATGCATATAAACAGGCTGTTTGTAGCGGTGAAGTTGTATCCGTGGTGATATGCATATATTTACCAAACTACTAAAAAAAATCACGAAACAGCACCCCTCTCGCCCCCCCCCCCCCCTCCTCCTGACTGCCTCACCTACGTTTGACCCCTGGCTCCGCCACTGTTACGTGTAGTAGCGTACATGGGTGGAGCTTTTCAGATGAAAAGTTGGTGGGGGGGGGGGGGCAAAATGTCATATGGCTGGTTGTTTTGCATGGTTGAGGTGAAGCATTGCTATTTTAACGTCAGGAAACCTTGAAATCTGACCAACGTTGGAGGGGCAGGGCAGCTGCCCCACCATTTGAATAGGAAACTCCACTCCACCCGTGGTATAGCGTACCCAGGATTCACTCCAGGAGGGGGGCAATTGTTGCCAGGTTGTCAGTTGTGCTTCGTTCTGGCAAGAAGCATGATTGGTTGTTTGATACTATGTTTATTGATTTGATCAAATATAGTAGTCTTTCTTAATAATTTACTCACATATTTTTGGTATTTTGTGGACAGTGATATTGGCCTGTAGCTTTCAGTGGGAGTTAGATCTGTGTTTGGTTTCAAAATAGGGATGATGTGAGCATGCAGCCAGGTGTCAGGGTATTCATCATGGGCGGCGGAGGCGGGGGGGGGGGGACGGGGGGAGGGGGACGCGTCCCTCCCAACCATTTTCGAATTTAACTTTCTGCCTATGGCGTTGCATGGAAAGAATCGACAGCGCTTCCGTCCCCCCAACTTTCGGAAGGTGGCGCCCTTGGTATTCATGCGAAGAGAGAAAAAAATACCCCAGCTGAGCTGGGGTCATTTTTTATGTGCCACTTTTGGTCGGGCCACTCAAAGCACTTTTAACACCCCTGCCCACATCCCAGCAACCTTTCGCTGGAAAAAAATGTACTCTGTGTATATAATTTCCTTCATGTGTCGCCAATGTTTTCCATGTCAAATGCTCAAATGCTCAATCAAATTTGGTGACATTGCATACCTACAAATATGACGATCCAGAGATCATGGACTACTCTGCCATGCAGAAAATTATGCGTTTTCAATCTAACATGTGAATGCTGTGTACAGTGTGTTTGACCGATATTAGTCGCAATATACCCCTTATCAGCACATTCACAGTGATTTGGCAAAGTAACTGGTTTCCTTTAAATACTGCAGGCAACAAAAATAAATAAAATAGCGGTCTGATTAGCTCAGTCGGTAAGGCAGTTTTCTGCGGAGCGGGGGGACCCGGGTTCGAACCCGGTGCCACCCCCCTTCAGACCACTTCCCCCGATTGGCTAATTCAGGTGTGGGGTGGGTTCCCACACACTTCCCGCAGCTCTGGGAGGAGAAGGAGCCCGCTGTAATTGAGCACCATTGTCCCGTTAGGGGTGAGAGGTAATACAAAAAAAATGATGGCTTACAAAAACCCGTTTCTTGATGGGTTAAGCTCCTCGGAGTATCGCAATTTTCCTTGTGGGTTTCGCAGGACTTTGTAGCGTATTTGGGCTGACTGCTTGTCACAGTTACTGGTTACCAGAAGGCTTGCGAGGCAAGACCGATGGTCACATGTCCAAAAAATGGCGGCTCTGCAGCTCAACATCATAAAGCACGAACTGCCATCTTAACCCGCGAGTCACTGGGGGGGCTTTTTTTAGCCCCCCCCCCCCTTAGGAATATTAGGCATATCTCAATAACTAATGCAGATATCGACGCCAAACTTTCAGTACCTATCCGGGCATCATTTTTACACATTATAAGAAAAAATTAAAAAATTCCGTCAGAATTTATTTGAGATATAGTGAATTTAGTGACGTCACTAAACACGATTTTGACACCAAAATCGGCTAAATTTTGCCAGGCCCTACAAATGCCGCATATGAAGCAAAATGCAATCGAAAGAAGTTAAAAGGTAGAACATTGCAAGGGCTACAAACCGGCTATCTCGAAATTTCGAAACATTTGGGTTTTGACCCAAAATTTTCAAAACAAACTTTTTTTGAATAAAATGCTCACAAAATCAAATATTTGAAAGATATTGAAAAAACCGGAATATATATCAGATAACAACATATGGGCAACTACCACACCAAATTTCAAAATTATATCATCTTTTTTTACTTTCATGACATATAAAGTATGGGTAAATCATGACGTCAGATTTTGAAATTGCGTTTTTTGGATTTTATTGACCGGATACAGACAAATAAATGCCAGCACTGTTTTCTTTAGATAAATCTGATATAGAAACATGCCTTTTTTATTTCGATTTATCAATTTCAAATTTTGATCTTCAGTGACCTGAACTTGATCTGAACTTGACACTAACTTCACGTAAATGAAGTCAGGTGGTAAAATGACTTCTACTATCGAATTCTACGCGTAAAAGCATCCATAAACCATGTGCTGCATGACTTTCGTTGATATTTTGAGTGTAGTAACCTTTTGTGACCTGACCTTGCCCTTGCTCTTTTCCAACAATCTCACTTTAGCTCATTTGGGATATGTATCATACCTTTGACATCACTTTGGGTGATTATAGGCGTAATCGAAGGCCATGGATGGCAAGTATTGTCCATAAACTCAAATACCTCGATTTTGACGTTTGACTTGACCGTGACCTGACATGTGACCTTAATTTGACATTTTTAAGTTTGCGTTAGGCTTCTCTCATTGAGCGCTTTCGAATGCCGCCTTGCGCGTCCCGCTGCGATCATTGGTTCTGAAGATACCAGGGGGGCTAACCCCCCCCCCCCCCCCCCACCCAGTGAGTCGTGTTACAGAATATACCCCAGTGACTGCCGGGTTAACGGTTCTTGATGAGAGCCAACCAGGTATTTTACCAGCAAGGCCAAGACAAAGTTTGGCCTGACTGAACCACAGCCCAGCGCTGTATGTCATACTGCGCAGCGCCGTATGTCATACAGCCCAGCGCTGTATGTCATACAGCCCAGCGCTGCGCTGAGCGAAATAGTTACCAGGGGGCTACCAACCCCCGTCAGTTACCAAGGTCTGACCAGGTCAATACCAGGGTCCTGCCAAGTGGCACCATGGTAACACCTTAGTTTCAGTTACTAGACCCCTGGTAAGACTCTTAAGTGTCAGTTACCATGTCAAGCCGCACCCCTGGTAGCACCTTAGTGTTAGTGACTAGGCCCCTGGTAAAGCTTTAATAACAGTGCCTACATATATGGGGTGGTAGCAGTTACTATACCAATACTAAAGGAGCACATTGGATGCGGGTCGTAAGGGTTACTAATAGATGCCCAGGTGTACTGGTCGTTGCGTTGCTATGGATACCTGCGGGCGCTTCAAGCGCGTGCAACGGTTCTCACGAAGCCGTCCGTCAGTGGCGGCGGGCGCGGCGGCGTGCGGTGGTGTTTATGATCGTGCTCGGCGCAGATGCGGTGTTAAAAGGGGTGGATGGGAAGTGAAACGTTGGTGAGAAGGTGAAGTTAGTGGTGTGACTTGTGAAACATTGGCCACCGTGTCGGTTGTCGCTGCGGCTGAAGTCAGGTTGAAGTCAGGCGATGGGAATAAGAATGGGTAAGTACCTACAACCTATACCTACTGAGGAAACAAAACAATTTAAAGCTCTAAACGGACGTACGTGAATGGACGATGAATTAATTATACATATGAATTCAAAGCATAATTTAAAGTATCATAAGGTACAATCAACCGAGTAAAAAAACAAGACACTTTCAGCTGTGGTGTTTTTCTGGAACGATTTGTTTGTGCTTGCAGAAGCTGCGCTGATGAGTCCTCTGAGGATCTTGGGGAAAGGGAAGGGGAAGATGAAGTCCGCGGTGCACCACGCCACTCTTTCCTGAGACAAGTTGAGAAGAGCTACAACTTAATTGTCGAGCAAACAATTGTCACGATGGGCATAGCGCATTTAGAAGACCGTCGTGCTGATAAGGCGCCCACAATAAGTTGAGGTCAGCGCCTATGTACGGCTGTGTATTTAGCAACGAGTTGTCATCCAATATATCGTGCGTACGTGAGAAGTGAACGTTGAAAATATACTTCCAGTTTGAGCGACTGCGTTTTGTCATTTATCATTGCAACATGGTCGGTAAGATGCTGGTAGCACTGAGTGGGGTTGGTTGGTGATATGACCGTGGTAAGGGTTACTAGAGGGTTGGTAAGGGGTTGGTAACACTTGAGTGGGGTTGATGGTATGACCGTGGTTACTAGGGGGTTGGTAAGGAGTTGGTAACACTTGAGTGGGGGTTGGTGGTAAGACCGTGGTAAGGGTTACAAGGAGGTTGGTAAGGGGTTGGTAACACTGAGTGGGGTTGGTGGTATAACCGCGGTTACTAGGGGGTTGGTAAGGGGTTGGTAACACTGAGTAGCGTAGGTGGTATGACCGTGGTAAGGGTTACTAGGGTAGGTGGTACAACTATGGTAACCTGTTAGTAAGCTTAACTAGCCTACTATGGTAAGGTACTGGTAACATGGGTGGTATGCGTCACCAGGTGGTAACCAACCCCCCGGTAAAAGTTGGAACTAATGGGTTACCATAGTAACCTAGTCACATTTTCTCTCAGTGTGTATATCATACAGCCCAGGGCTGTATCTCATACAGCCCAGCGCCGTATGTCATACAACCCAGCGCTGTATCTCATACAGCCCAGCGCTGTATGTCATACTGCCCAGCGCCGTATGTCATACAGCCCAGCGCTGTATGTCATACTGCCCAGCGCTGTATCTCATACAGCCCAGCGCTGTATGTCATACTGCCCAGCGCCGTATGTCATACAGCCCAGCGCTGTATGTCATACTGCCCAGCGCCGTATGTCATACAGCCCAGCGCTGTATGTCATACTGCCCAGCGCTGTATGTCATACTGCCCAGCGCCGTATGTCATACTGCCCAGCGCTGTATGTCATACTGCCCAGGGCTGTATCTCATACAGCCCAGGGCTGTATGTCATACTGCCCAGCGCTGTATGTCATACTGCCCAGCGCCGTATGTCATACAGCCCAGCGCCGTATGTCATACTGCCCAGCGCTGTATCTCATACAGCCCAGCGCTGTATGTCATACTGCCCAGCGCCGTATGGCATACTGCCCAGCGCCGTATGGCATACTGCCCAGCGCCGTATGTCATACAACCCAGCGCTGTATCTCATACAGCCCAGCGCTGTGGTTCAGCCAGGAACCAACAACGCATTAGAGTTGCAAGCTTTCACTCGCCAGGCGGCGGAAATCATTAGTGGGCAGGAGGGAAGGAGCTATCTTCTGTGATGGCGACTAGCTGAGTTTCACGCCATAACTCATGACAAACGCTCGTGGCGTCCGGCTACCGCCTGGTAAATAGTAAAATTAGGGAAATTATGAAAATTAAATGTGTTCTGCATATCAAATACCTTTGTGACTGCTTCATAACTTCTGGGAAGTGTTTAACATCGGCTATAACAAGCAATTACAGCACCGGCCACCGAACTTAAATACAAGGGCTGCCAGCCAACACCAGTAACACAGCCTGAGTCAGCTTAACTTTCCTCAACCAGCTAGCGTCTATTTTCCTGTTGTGTTGCTAGTCTATCCTGACATAACTAAAGCCTTCATGCACGCAAGAACAAGTATTTTAAAGGTTGTGTGAGTTTTCGGGCGCCAAGGCAATTGTTAATGAGGAAGCTCTCAGGAAAACCATGTTACAATGCAGTGTTGACATCGTCAGGTCATTGGCTACAAACGGCATCAGACACGACTGGAACACAATAGGGTGTTTAGCTAGGCTGCATAAGGTGTTTAGCTGACCCTACAGCAAGGTGTTCAGCTGAGCCAACAGCGAGCTGGTAAGTCGGGGCTATAGCAATGCAGCGGTGTGTCGTCTTGCGTATTAGCTGGACTTGGACACGATATATACAGGGTGTCTGAAAAGTTACTACCACATTTGTTTTGAATCTATATCAAACAAAATAAGTCCCGGGGCGGCGCCACGGAGAGGGGGGGGGCGCCACCCCCCTATCTTCAGATAGCGGGGTACAGTACCCCCTATCCCAGCAACCTTTCGCTGGAGAAAATGTACTGCGTGCATATAATTTCCTTCGTGTGTCGCCAATGTTTTTCATGTTGAAGCTCAATCAAATTTGGTGGCATTGCATACCTATAAATATGACGATCCTGAAACCATGGACTACTCTGCCATGCTGAAAATTATGCGTTTTCAATCTAACATGGGGATGGTGTGTACAGTGTGTTTGACCGATAATAGTCGCAATCTAAGACTTTGGATGGAAAGTATGGCCGAAAACTCAAATACCTTAATCTTAACCTTTGACCTGACAGTGACCTGACATGTGACCTTATTCAGAGGCGGTCGCAGGGGAGGGGGGGGGGCATCGTGGCCATGCGCCCCCTCCCAAAGGCAAATGAGGGGCCAACATATATCCCCCCCCCGTTACTTGGGGCCCAGGTTGGCCCGAAGGGACCTCCTTGGCTCCAGGTCAGAATGGGCTCTCTAGAGGTCAGACAGGAGGCCAACTGGAAACCAAAATGTCCCCTGGAGGATAAAGTGAGTCCTCTCGAGGCCAAAGTGGGCCTCTGGAGGTCGGAGAGGGCCCTCTGGAGGCCAAAGTGGGTCCCCTGTAGGCCAGAGTGGGCCATCTAGAGGTCAGAGGGGACCCAATGGTATCCCGAAGGCCCTCTGAATGCCGTTGAGGCCATCGTGAAGGCCAAAAGTGCCCTCTGAAGGCCAAAGGCGTCTCGGAAAGCCAGAGTGGGCTCTTTGCAGGTCAGAATGGGCCCTCTTGAGTTCAGAGTGGGCCCTCTGGAAGCTAGAGGGGCCACTGGGGGCCAGAAGTTTCCCTCTAGAGGCAGGAGTGGGCCATCTGCAGGCCAGAGTGGGGTCCTGTTTGAGGACAGAGTGGGTCCTCTGGAAGGCAAGGGGTCCTTTGGAGGTTGAGGTGGGTCCTCTGGAAGTGGAGGTAGCAGTGGGTCCTCTGGAGGTAGATGCCAGAATGGGCCCTCTGGAGGTCAGATTAGGCCATCTGGAAACCACATGGGACCCTCTGGAAACTGGAGGGGTCCTCTGGAAGTCACCGTCAGCATGAACCCTCTGAAATCGAGGGTGGCCGTCATGAAGCCAGATGGGCCCACTGGAGGTCAGAGTTGGCCTTATGGAGGCAGGAATGAACCATCTGGAGGTGGAAGCTGGAGAGCGCCCTCTGAAGGCTAGAGTCGGGTGTCTTAAGGTCATAGTGGGCCCCCAGGAAGCCAGAGGAGGTCCACTAGTATCCAGAAGGGCCCTCTGGAGCCAGAGTGGGTCCTCCGGAGGTCAGATTAAGCCCTCTGGAGGTTACAGCGGGCCCTATGTAGGCTAGATGGGCCTATGGATGTCATAGTTGGCCCTCTAGAGGCAGGAGTGGGCCTCCTGAAGTCAGTGTGGGCTCACTGGAGGTCACATTTAACACTCTGGAAGCCAGAGGTGGAACTGTGGTGGTCAGTGTGGGCGGGAGGTCAGAGTGGGCCCTCTGGAGGTCAGAGCGGGACCTTTGGAGGTCAGATGGGCCCAATGGAGTTCAGAGTGGGCTCTCTGGAAAATTCCGTCTCAAACCAGCAAAAGGCCCTATCGCCGCCAAATTCGTACAGTTTTGTATTCTCTAAAATATTTTATTTTGGTCGTTGATTTGTTTTATGGCAAAGGATTTGCCAAGACTAGAAGAGCCCGAATCTGAAAATACATTTTGCATAGTGGCATAGCACCTATTTGTTTTATCTCAATACGAAATCAAAGTTTCACTGCCCCCCCCCCTACACTTTTCGTGACGTTCCTACGTCCCTGTTAAAATCCATGATAACGGATTTTCATCAAACCTGAAATGCAGTGTATGTTTGGCCCTGTCCATCTTGTCTTGGAATACCCAATGCCTGAAAATACCCTCTCAGACCGTCTGAAGGCCGCTTTCAGACCGGCATAAGCCATAGGGCTTAAACGCCCCCAAAAATTAAAAAACCAAGCCTCAGGTGTAAAGTAAACATACCCTTCCAAATCAGCGCAGGGCGTATACGCCCTGCGCGGGCTTATACGCCTATAGGCGTACCCAATGGGGGGGGGGGGGGAGACCGGAACATTTCCCGCCCATGAAGGTTCGTAGTTGTCCCCTTTGGTAAAAAATGATATTTTGTAAAGAAAAAAGTGTTGAAAATATGCCCCTCTAAAATTATAGTGGGCCAAATCCGGTGATTTTTTTTTGTGGGGTACCTTATGGCCCTTGAGCAAAAATTGCGCCTTCCTGAAGTGAATCCTGGGTACGCTACTGGTAGGACCCCTCGCACCGATCGCGGGCCCTGCCTGACCAGCCGGGGGCCCTATGGCCAAGTTGCCCCCCCCCCCCGAAAGCCAGGGCTGCGACCGCCCCTGACCTTATATTAACAAATTCGCATAGGCATAGTTCTCCATACATAGACACACAGACACACATCTGTACATCTGTACATCTGTACATCTGTACATATATATATATATATATATATATATATATATATATATATATATATATATATATATATATATATATATATATATATATATATATATATATATATATATATATATATATATATATATATATATATATATATATAATATATATATATATATATATATATATATATATATATATATATATATATATAGTATATATATATATATATATATATATATATATATATATATATATATATATATATATATATATATATATATATATATATATATATATATATATATATATACATATATATATAATATATAATATATATACATATATAATCACATATATATATATATACCTATATAATATATACATATATATATATATACATATATATATATATACATATATATATATATACATATAAATATATATACATATATATATATATATACAATATATATATATACTATATATATATATATATACATATATACATATACATATACATATACATATACATATACATATACATATACATATACATATACATATACACATATACACATATACACAATACACATATACACATATACACATATACACATATACACATATATACATATATACATATATACATATATACATATATACATATATACATAGTATACATATATACATATATACATATATACATATATACATATATACATATATACATATATACATATATACATATATACATATATTCATATATACATATTACATATATTACATATATACATATATACATATATACATATATACATATATACATATATACATATATACATTAACATATATACATATATACATATATACATATATACATATATACAATATACATATATACATATATACATATATACATATATACATATATACATATATACATATATACATATATACATATATACATATATACTTATATACATATATACATATATACATATGCATATATGCATATATGCATATATGCATATATGCATATTATGCATATATGCATATATGCATATATGCATATATGCATATATGCATATATGCATATATGCATATATACATATATACATATATACATATATCATATATACATATATACATATATACATATATACATATATAACATATATACATATATACATTATATACATATATACAGTATATACATATATACATATATACATATATACTTATATTACATAATATACATATATACATATATTACATATATACATACATACATACATAACAGACATACATACATACATACATCATACATACATACATACATACATACATACATACGATACATTACACACATACACACATACACACATACACACATACACACATACACACTACACACATACACACATACACACATACACACATACACACATACACACATACACACATACAACACATACACACATACACACATACACACATACACACATACACACATACACACATACACACATACACACATACACATATACACATACACATATACACATATACACAATACACATATACACATATACACATATACACATATACACATATACACATATACACATATACACATATACACATATAACATATACACATCCACACATACACATACATACACACTTACACACCCATACACACATACACACATACACATATACACATATACAATATACACATATCCACATAATACACATATACACATATAACATATACACATATACACATATACACATATACAAACATAAATACACATATAACACATATACACATATACAACCATATACACATAACTATACACATACACACAATATACACATATACACATATACACATATACACATATACACATATACACATATACACATATACACATATACACATATACACATATACACATATACACATATACACATATACACATATACACATATACACATATACACATATACACATATACACATATACACATATACACATATACACATATACACATATACACATATACACATATACACATATACACATATACACATATACACATATACACATATACACATATACACATATACACATATACACAATACACATATACACATATACACATATACACATATACACATATACACATATACACATATACACATATACACATATACACATATAACATATACACATATACACATATACACATATACACATATACACATATACACATATACACATATACACATATACACATATACACATATACACATATACACATATACACATATACACATATACACATATACACATATACACATATACACATATACACATATACACATATACACATATACACATATACACATATACACATATAACACATATACACATATACACATATACACATATACACAAATATACACATATACACATATACACATATACACATATACACATATACACATATACACATATACACATATACACATATACACATATACACATATACACATATACACATATACACATATACACATATACACATATACACATATCACATATACACATATACACATATACACATATACACATATACACATATACACATATACACATATACACATATACACATATACACATATACACATATACACATATACACATATACATATATACATGTATACATGTATACATGTATACATGTATACATGTATACATGTACACATGTACACATGTACACATGTACACATGTACACATGTACACATGTACACATGTACACATGTATACATGTATACATGTATACATGTATACATGTATACATGTATACATGTATACATGTATACATGTATACATGTATACATGTATACATGTATACATGTATACATATATACATATATACATATATACATATATACATATATACATATATACATATATACATATATACATATATACATGTATACATGTATACATGTATACATGTATACATGTATACAATATATACACATATATACACATATATACACATATATACACATATATACACATATATACACATATATACACATATATACACATATATACACATATATACACATATATACACATATATACACATATATACACATATATACACATATATACACATATATACACATATATACACATATATACACATATATACACATATATACACATATATACACATATATACACATATATACACATATATACACATATATACACATATATACACATATATACACATATATACACATATATACACATATATACACATATATACACATATATACACATATATACACATATATACACATATATACACATATATACACATATATACACATATATACACATATATACACATATATACACATAT
>JAXIVJ010002932.1:0-62500 GCA_036785665.1 Chirona hameri
TACATTTATCACAAAATGATTAAGATATTTTCAGAATAGCGGTATCGCCAGTGTTGGCAACAGCGAGGTTTCCGGGATCGCTTACGTCACATCGACCGAGTCGTGATGCGTCACATTTCCACGAACCGTTACCGTGTACTGCATTTCTCCCCTGTCCGTGACTTCAACGGAGCAATATGACGAGATTGCATCGAACTACCGATCGATTATCTATCGAACTCCGATAAACGCCGGGTCAGCGGCGTTGGCATTTCAGCCACTGAGCCGTGTTCCCAAGGCTCGCCAAGCCCAGTCCTTTGTTCACCGTGGGCCTGTGGGTGCGGCGGGCAGGCTGTGCGGTCCGCGGCCAGCCCGAGCCGAGGTCGGGGACCCGCCGAGTCAGCTGCTGCTGCTGCTGCTGCTGAGTGCTGACACTGCTCGGGAGCTGAGCTGACGCCGACACAGCCACCGGGCGCCACCTGGGGCCACCGGGCGCCACTGGGCGCCACCGGGCGCCACCGGGCGCCACCGGGCGCCACCGGGCGCCACCGGGCGCTACCGGGGGCCACCGGCCACCACTGGCCGCCACCGGCCGCCACTGACCGCCTCTGGCCGCCCCTGACCGCCACCGGCCGCCTCTGACTCATCAGTGTAGGATGCAGTACAGAGAGACGAGACAGAGTGACAGCGGTCACGAGGGCGCTGCGAGGATGCAATTTAACAGCGTTCCGCCGTCTGCGAGGCTGCAGTTTAACAGCGCTGCTCCGGCTGACAGCCTCTGTCACGGTACACCGCTCCGCAGTGGGTTGGGTAAGACTTCTCCAGGGTGGAGAGCAGGGCGCTCTGTAAACCAAACACAGAGGCAGCAGTCGCGTGACTGGGACTGGACTGCCCACGTGTCGAGCCAGTCCAAGATATGGAGGATGAAGTCAAACTGCGGTGTAGACCGACTCGCCCCTCAGCCGCACGAACACACCACACGAACATAACAGACAGCACACATCTGCGCAGAACGACAAAGAACTTCGTCGTGGACCTGACCAGATATCAACGTGATACGATACGACCAGATACGAACGTGCCGCTCCCCGACATATCACCTTGTCAGGGGTCACCTGCCACGACCTCGGTCCGTTACGATTGTCTCGGTGTGCGTTACGATTGTCTCGGTGTCCGTTACGCTTGTCTCAGTGTCCGTTACGATTGTCTCAGTGTGCGTTACGCTTGTCTCAGTGTCCGTTACGATTGTCTCGGGGTGCGTTACGCTTGTCTCAGTGTCCGTTACGATTGTCTCGGTGTGTGTTACGATTGTCTCAGTGTGTATTACGATGGTCTCGGCCCTCGCACCGCTGCCTACCAGGGCATCGTCCTCCAGTTCAGCCAGCGTGTCGGTCTGATAGCCCCCCTGCTGGTGCCTAGCGAGTGTGACGTCAGACGTCAGTTGGGTGTGACGTCAGTTGGGTGTGACGTCAGACGTCACCAGAGTTTGACGTTATACATCACCGGAGTGTGACGTCAGACGTCAGCTGGGTGTGACGTCATACGTCAGCTGAATGTGACGTTAGACATCAGCTGAGTATGACGACATCAGAAACAGAGGGACACTGAAATTCGCCGGTGAGGCGCAGACCACCTGTGGCTGTTTCGGTGACCGGGGACAGCAGTACCTACCGACCAGTGACCAGTGACCAGTGACCACCAGTGACCAGTGACCAGTGACCAGTGACCAGTGACCAGTGACCAGTGACCAGTGACCAGTGACCAGTGACCAGCGACCAGCGACCAGCGACCAGCGACCAGCGACCAGTGACCAGCGACCAGCGACCAGCGACCAGCGACCAGCGACCAGCGACCAGCGACCAGCGACCAGTAACCAGTGCCCAGTGACCAGTGACTAGTGACTAGTGACCAGTGACCAGTGACCAGTGACCAGCAGTCCTGGCCATTAGCCGCCTGTTATGGTGGCTCTCCAGCGTCGCAGAGTGAGAGTAGACCCTCCTCCGACAACTGGGCAAGGTCAGAGAGACTTCGGTCCCACCAACTCAGGGGCAAACGGCACAGTCCGTCGGCTAGTTCACACTGGCTGATGTATTGTAACATCAGGCGATATAGTACGAGGGAAAGTTGCCAAGCGAAAGGAAACAGACGCGAGTGAACAAATGCTAACCCTGTGATGGAGTTGCCCAGCAGGTGCATTGTTTGTTCTAAAGAACGAGGACAATCACGTTTGCACGTTTTGTCCTGATCCAGTGTCGTTGCGAGATCTGAGAACCGCGATGATACTCTGGACATTCGAAAAGCAAGCCGTGCAGTTGTTTTCCCGGACATTTCAGCAGCAGTTATTGAAGTATGCCATTTTAGTCGTAACGGTAGCTCGACGGTGCAAGGAAACTGAATCAGACGCAGTTCGAAAACTGTGTCTGTCACAGAGTACATATAGACCGAGTGTTGATGCAAGGGTTTACATGCGCCTTTGTCTGTTCACCCGAGGGTAGTTTGCGAATCTTCGCTCCCCAGGCCACAGCTGTGCATTAAACAGCGTGCAACCATCATGCCGCATTTCTTAATATGAATAATTTGCCGGCCATCATATTTGCAAGTCGTGACTTACGTTATGTCAAAATGAAGGCTGACACAAAGGAGACGAGCCTCAGCTCATGAAATCAGTCGCCATGCCCCACAGCCCGCAGTCACCACTCTCCCGGACAGGACACGGAGTCGCCCTGAGTGCACCGCGACCCTGACCTGACCTCGGCCGGCACTGTGTGACGTCACCGCCCCGCTCGACCTGCCCGGCCGGCCAGCGGCGTGCCCGCGAGCACTCCCTCGGAGGTAAACTGAGGTGACCTCGGACACACCCGAGACCGCCGCCGCCAGCTGGTAAAGGCGACCTTGATCATAGCCGAAATCGGCATAACTGGTGATGCGATCACGGTCAGAGCGGTGGTGGAAACACGGTGATGTGAGCATGTCGAGGGCTGAACGATGGCGATGTCGAGGGCTGAACGATGGCTAATTTCCCGGATTTACTGGGCTTGGTCACCGCAGATACAGTTCATACGGTGCCACCTGATGGAAAATGCGAAGAAAACCATCAAGGTTTACAAGGTTATCACAAGGGCGACGCTAGACAAAGCGCTTCGCGTCTCCCCTCCCTGCGATCGCTGAACGCCAGAGAAGGCCATCACGTGAGGAATTCACCAGTCAACATCCTCCCTGCGCGCGCGGTGCCTATCGTGTTGTGCCGGGTGTTATGGCGGTATGAAGCCTGCCGTATCGGGCGGCGGCGATCCTTGGCAGTACCGCTCGCCACGTTCCATGTGGGCAACAGAGCTCGGAACGTGGCATGGGTGGAACTAATACATTTCATGTTATGAATTGATGGGCCACACTGGAGATAAGATGGACTAGACGGCTGAACTGAAGGGCATCTAATGGCAGGTTAACGAGCGTTGAACTGTGAAGTCTGCACAAAAAGTTCGAAATGAAAACGGCAGTGACAAAAACACGGGCTCTGACATGCCAGCATTGCGTGTCATGTCAGGAGAATAAGACAAGCTGCCGATTACAATATTTCTTGTGATTGAACTGGTTATTATAATCATACGTCTACGCCATGACGTATAATGTGTAATTTGTGTAGCTCCAGACTTTCCACCACACCCAAATCACTTTTTGAGTGGATGGATCGTTTCAGTGGAAGACCACACTTCGCGCGAGCATATAATAAGCGGCGAAGATTGGAGAGAAACTGATGAAGAGTGAAATCGCATTCGGCCCAGAGGAACTGGTCTGGAAAGTTTACCTCTGAACTATGTCGCCACATGGACACCAGATCCAACAATCAAAACGCCATCGTCTGTGTGAAGTCCAGCGACGAACCATGAATTCCACCGGGATGACCCAACACGCTCCATTTTAACACGCTCCTTTTTAACACGCTCCATTTTAACACGCTCCATTCCTATCTCTGGTCGAGTCCGATTCCTCCCACCAACTGTGACGGGTCCGGAGACCCCGTCACGCGTCACGTGCCGGCAGCGTGACGCCGTCACGCGCGCCGCATCACGTCTTGGGAGCGTCACGATGGCCGCACTCCGCGCCACGCAGCGCCGCGCGCCGCCGGGAGCTCGCCGTCACCACCGACGCCTTCGGACATTGGACTGTTACCCAACGCGTGTGCAACACGCTCGCCAAGTGGGCCAGTGCGACACAGGCGGGCGGTGGGGCGGCACAGAGGCAGTCGCCGGAGGCGATGCCATGTATGCACTCTCTCAAGGTACCAGGGCAGTACCAGAGTACTGGTGTACCGACGTACCGTCTCAGCCCGCCGCTGTCTCGCGCGGTCACATGCAAAACCGTCTCAGTGGAGCGGATGCCTGAGTAGCTCGTGCCGACAGCTTTCCGGTGGTGGTTAGCGAATGGTCGTTAGCCCCGGCGGTAAAGGGTAACGTGTGGTCGATGCAGCTCATGTTGCACATCGCTGATCGCATTGTCCCACATCGGCAGTGTTGCAGCAGAGTCGGTTAATGACGCTCTGCAGGCACACGGCTGCGGCGGTCAACGAGTGGGCTGCATGGGTGTGCTGCATGAGAGGGCGGGAATAGTTATTGAAGTGCATTCAATTTACTTGACACACTGAACTGGCGATATGCAAATGCGTATATACATGACCAAACAAGCTCCAAAATGCATGCCTCCTTATATGTAATTCTACCCGTTAATCATAATTCCTGAGCCCAATCTTGGGCAGGAGGTTATGGATTCAATAATACCCTCTAAAAACCCATAATAATTAAAACGTTTGAATGCTACTCTTTTTTTATTCTTTGAAACGGAGGTTATTTACAAGTGGTTCACCCGAAGGTCGTTCCCGGGTCTGAGTAGCATTGACCCGAGACAATAATGCAATTGTTTCAACGATAACTATTCAACATGTTTGCGATTTTCCCGCCGGCTTCACCAAAACAGCACGCAGTCTGCACCTCGAGCGAATGTCTCGCAGCTGTCTACACGCCACAGTGCCCACTGCACCTGTCACCCGACTCAGGTAACCCAGGTGACCCAGGTGTCACCCGTACCAGTTCACACTGCACCTGTCACCCGACCCAGGTGTCACCCGTACCAGTTCACACTGCATCTGTCACCCGACCCAGGTGACCCAGGTGACCCAGGTGTCATCCGTACCAGTGCACACTGCACTTGTCACCCGACCCAGGTGACCCAGGTGACCCAGGTGACTGTACCAGTGCACACTGCACCTGTCACCGACCCAGGTGACCCAGGTGACCCAGGTGACCCAGGTGACTGAACCAGTGCACACTGCTCCTGTCGCAGGTCAGGGCGACAGTGCTGTCGCCATTCCGCGGCCGTTTAGTCAATCTGTGCTAGTTAGTGGTTGCCATTTTCGCGGTTTTGCTTACTTGAGGCCATAAATGTATTATTGAGGGTCCCGCTTGTGTCTGCATGTGGACATCATCATTGAGGCTCATGCAAGTTTTTCGTCATCACTTATAAAACTATTACAGCGATTGCGTTGCATTATTGCATAATGTACAGGGATATTCAAATATTCATCAACACCATTCACAACTCCGCAGCGAATAAGAGCTGTAAAAGTTTCCCGCGCTGGGAATCGAACCCGGACCGCCCGGCTCCAACCCACCCGCCCAGCCGGTCGGCCGGACAAGCATCGACCTACCTTCGTTGTCCATCCAGACGGAGAGCTCCTGCAGCTCGCCGTGCTCCTCCTGGCAGGTGTGCTTGAGCACCGCGCTGTTGTCGGTGGCCGCGCGCGGACGGGCCGCGTTGTAATAGGTGCGCTCGTACGGCGCATCGTAATCACTAGGGTCGTGCGAGCTCTCGTTCCCGATGTAGATGACCGATGTAGCCGACACCACGTACACTGGCGGGTCACAGAGCCGCGCGCGGTCACGCCGGGTCACGCCGGGTCACGCGCGCGCCGACCGATCTGGGCCAGCGGTCCGACAGCGCACGCGACGACCGGCGAACAACCGAACGGCACCGCAGACACATACCAGGCGTCGCCCGGCAGATCACCGGACCACGGCCTTCCGGCGAGACCTGAAGTGGCACGGCCAAACGACCTGGCGCCAACTCATTAGCCTCGTTTGTACAACGAAGGGAAGATATGCAAGCCAGACAAGCTGTCCAAAGCTAAGCTGAACTCAAACTATACCTTGAATGGCTTCCTGGAAAGTGACTGAGATACTGAAATAGCTGCAAATGAAAGCGACCTGAATGATCTTAAAATTGAGCCAATCTGAACCATGCAATCCTAGCCAAAACAAAAGCAAGCCAGGGGCCAACAAGCGGGACACCAGACTGGAAGCGACGGACGCCCGCTGCGGTGGAGTTCACCACAGACACGTAACACACCTGCCTCCTCCTGCGGCGGCGGGTCGGGCAGACGCGGTTTGCGGGGCGTCATTGCCCTGCCTGCCGAGTCGAGCGACGAGTTCAGGCTGGAACTGGAGCTGCCGGGGCGCAGAGGACACGGCGGCTCCCTGGCCGGCTCCCGGGCCTGGGCGCTGGCCGGCCGCGGCGGTGGCTCGGAGGACGGGGCTGGCTCCCGCGGCGGCGGCCCGCTGACGAGGCTGTGGCGCCGGTTGGTGCTGGCCGGCCGCGGAGGGAGCTCCGGCGAGGGGCCCGGGTCCGGCGGCAGGGCGGCGCTGTGTCGCCGGGAGGGGCCGGTGGGAGGCAGAGGCGGCGGCGGCGGCGCGGAACTGACCCGGTCACATGACGCAGAGGTGGCGAGGGGAGGCGGAGGCGGGGCGACCCGGGCCGGGGTCCTGGTGCAGTACAGCCAGGACTGCAGGCTCCCGGGCGGATCGGACCCCGCTTCACTGCCGACTCCACTGTCGCTCAATGGACCGTCGGTCAGGCGACTGTCTCCGGTCTCATCCACTTCATCCGCGCTCGGCTCCGGGGCCGTTGCAGAGACCGCCACAGGAGCTGTACTCGCCTCCAGTACCGGTGTCAGGACCGGTCCCGGAGCTGGCGCTGAGGTGACAGCCGTCACCGGAGCTGGTGCTGCCACTCTCGGCGCCGTATGTCTCCTGGCCAGCACAGGTTTGGGCGGCAGCGGCGGCGGCGGCCTGGGCTTGGTGGCTGGCTTGGGAGCGGCAGCGGGCGGCTCAGCGGGCGCCGGGGAGGTCGTCACGGTCGGGGCCGGGGCCGCCGGGGCTGGAGGTGCGGCCACCGGTACGGCCAGCGGTGCGGCCTTCACCGCGTCTGCAGGCGACATATACAGCTCCGGGGCCAGTGTGGCCGCTCCCAGCAGCTTGCGCGGGTGGCCATCGAAACTACGTGACAACGCCGCGGAGACCAGCTTGGGCGGCCGGGGCGGCGGCAGCGGTCGCGGCAAATTCTCCGGCATCATCAGAGAAAGGTTCAACATCATCTCCTGGCATTCCGCCCCGTCTACCACTGCGGGGAGGTGAGATAGGTGGTTAGTAGGGCGGAGACTCTGGCCAGGGGTGGTGCAACAGATAGTGGCACAGCAGAGTTAGTGGGGACAGTTATTGCGAAAGAAACTCTTCAGGGGTGCCGGATTATGATGGTGGAGTGAAAAATGACCATCCGATGAAGTAAATTATTAATATATATTTGTTTTAGCGCTGCCGCGTTTAACACGATATAAACATTAACTTTGTTGAAATAAATATTCCATTTTTCACTCCACCACATTCGTAATACCGCTCCATAATCAAAGTAAGAAAGAGGCACGCTAGAGGTTAGTGAAATTGTGCACAAAACCAAACCATACGAAGAGCTGTAGACACAGGCAAAAGCACACACAGATGATGCACCGTGAAGAGAATCTACACGATAATACAAGGCCATTCATCACCACCTCCACCACCATCACCACATCATTGAAACCCCGTGTTAATATGTTACTCGCATGCACGAATGCCATACTCTAACGAACGGGTAAACAGACAGTAGGGAGTGACGATGCATGCAAGACTGCAGGAATCAGCGCAGAACTGGAAACAAAAGTCCGACACCATCGGTAAAACCCGGCTCTGCAGGCGGTGGGAGGTGTTACTAGAAACAACGTCACGCGATTCGATGGTGAGGTGACATGGTGGTGTAGTGGCTGGTCCACTGACTAATTACCTGGCGTTACCGGGTGTTACCTGGTGTTACCTGGTGGGAATGCGTGTGGAAACTGGAGCGCCATTGGCTCACATGCTCACTGAAGCCAGACGGAAGGCCGGCAGGGATGCCAGCTGGGGGCACCAGCGGCGGGACATGGAGGTTCGCATTGGCAGGCAATTGATTTCAATTCGATCCGATCCAAGTTCAATGCAAGTGGCATCTTCTTCGAACTGATGCAATGGGTCTGTCACATTGGAATTGTAAACGTTGCATGATACATTGATTAGCTAGAATGCATGTGTTTGTCGCGTGCTGCGCAGTTCAGTACCATAAGTTGACAAGCACGATGACCATTTGCATTTAATGATGCGTAGGATAATAAAGTAAATAACTTCTAGATATGACGGTGTTCCGGAGCGAATGGTTCATGAGCCTCGTCACGGATTTCACAACCCCGAGGAAAACTGGCGGGTCCACGGCACCCGGACACACACCCGCGCCTGGCTCTAGGCCAGGAGCCACCCGCGCCTGGCTCTAGATCAGGAGCCACCCGCGCCTGGCTCGAGGTTAGGAACCACCCGCGCCTGCGCAACAGCACAATACACGCGAGTGCCGAGAAAGTTACCCGGCGCCTGTGCGGCACGGCAGGCTTTTTGTCGCCTCACTGTCACCATTGTAAGGCGCCCGCCGGGGACCAACAACTGGAGGATCGCTGCTCTGTTGTCATGGTAACGCAGCGGCTGTGACACCGCGTCACATCGGCGTGACACGGGGCTGGGTGGTGTGTGTTTGTTGTGAGCCGCCAGTCGCCGTCACAATCACGGGATCACGGTCATGACTCATGACTCCACAGCGACTGACGCCGGGATCTGGCGGCCGGCCAGCAGGGCGTGACTGGAGCGCGGTCTGAATCAACTCACGACCCGGGACCGATTTGACCAGTGTCCGGGCCGCGAGAAGGGCAGACGAGTGAAACATGAATCAGGGCGGACATTCGTTCGAACGACTAGAATGCATTCGATAAATTTTGGGAATGAACATGACACATTGTTCTCGGCCGAACTGATGGTCAGTTACGCTAGTATCCCAGATAACCAGACGAACCCACGAAGAGTCGGTCCGCGTCGACGCAGCCCATGTCCGGCGCCGCTGCACAGACCGGTCGGTAGTCAGGGCGGCAGCCTGAGCGGCGGCCTGGGCGGCAGCCTGAGCGGCAGCCTGGGCGGCAGCCTGAGCGGCAGCCTGGGCGGTAGCCTGGGTGGCAGCCAGAGCGGCAGCCTGAGCGGCAGCCTGAGCGGCAGCCTGGGCGGTAGCCTGGGTGGCAGCCAGAGCGGCAGCCTGGGCGGCAGCCTAAGCGGCGGCGGCTCTGGCGCAGAAGGCCGCCCGCACCTGCTGACGTCACGGCCTGTCCTGCGGCCCACCTGAGAGCGCCTCCGCGCCTCCGCCGGCCCCCGGACGTCACCGAACCGGCCGCGCGGCGAGCTGGGCACCTCCGCCGCCGCCGCCGGACGGGTCTGAGTCAGCTCCCGGCGGCGGAGGCCAGACCCGGACCAGTCCGGTCGGGCAGCTCACTATGTTACGACACGACCGAGACCCCGCCGGCTGGCCTGCGCCGCGACAGCGATGCAGGATGAACCGTATACGGTCGGCGACGCCGACTCGTGGGGCTAGTGACCGGGCTCAGACACAGGCCGGGGTTCGAGCCGGACTGCGCTGGGCTCGTCGGAGCGCAAACCGGAACTCAAACCGGGCGCGAGCAAACGGAATGTGTGCTTTGTGGATGGAATGTTGAGTTGTTTGGAATCGCCGTCGAGGCGGATGCAGGAAGTGGGGTCTGGCCTTATGTGTTCCGCGCAAATACGGCTAGGGAAACACGATTGATCATTGAGATTTGGGCAGAATTTCGGGAATCGGGAGAGGGAATAGTCGGTTGTCTTGATCTTTAGAGAAGGAGTTTAGCGTGAAGGCATGTTTGCTCTCACTAGATTGCTAATTATCTCTGCCGGAAGCAGTATTGTCCAGGGAGAACAATGGATGCTGAGTGGAACAGGAGGATCGGGTCATGCGAACATTGGCAGGCCGGCATCTGACGGAGGAAAGGTTCTCTTTCCTGGACTTGTGTAGAAAAGTGTAACATTCCAGCGCGGTTGTCCGCAAGCCAATAGATACTCCGCATTGCAAACTGTCACAATTTCAGTTGTAATGCTGAATGTGCATTTCTAAATCAAATAGTATATCACTAGCATTGCAGGTAGTATCAACTGCAGGCATAATTTGATATCTCAGAAGTTTTCCCCACGCAGGTTCTCCGTACGTTTACCATTGACGACGCATCTCAAGAAGTCGCTAGGCCGAAAGGGTATGTTTTGATGAGTTGTGATTGTTTCTGACACAAGTACAGGATGCATAATAGTGTAATAGTTATCTCTATACATAACACAGATTATGTTTCAAAAATTGAATCTCGTAGGTATACTTTTACAGTGCCAAGCCACTGAAACGTTATAACTGCGGACTGAGAGGATGTTAATAGCCGAGGTCAACAGGAATTAAAGCATGCAAGGCAGTAAAGCAAATCACTCATCGCACACAAAGCGTCAACAGAGTCGCCAGGGTCAGGCATTGTTAGTACCACCACCACCATCACCACCACCCCAGACCAGAGTCATGGACGCCATCCCATTCTCGTGGTCGGCCCGGGACGCCTCATCTCAAGGCCGAACACATCCCTCTCACAAACGCAGCCGATCGCCGCCATCAAATACCTTTTTTCGTTCCACCTCTGTTCGCAGCACTGGCTGATCGCAACACAAAATCACCGCTACACCACACGGCTCGACTCGCGATCCTCTCTCGCGTCTCGCGCTCTCCGCTGCACCGCGCACGATACAGTGCCCAACACCGCTGCGGAACAGCCCGAACGTGCTGCCGCTCCGCAGCCACGACTGCCGCTCGCGCCGCCAGCCGGCTCCGTCCGTCGGCGAGGGAGACTGCGACGCCAGCGAACACTGCCATCTAGCGAGCGAAACGCGAACCAGTCGACGGAGGCTCGGCCGCAAAAACGACGACGTTGGATGGGAGATCAAAGCGGGAAGAAAGCAAAAGTTGGCGTCGCGTGACTTGCTGACTGGTCCTCTTTCAGGATTACGATCATAACTGTCGGTTGTGTGTTCGATGGGACATATCACATACAATATAACTGTTTGTATAACTGAACTGATATAAGCAGTTGATATAGTCACAATTAGCTGTCTTTTTACCGCGTTAGCTGCCACCTAGGTATCGAGTCCTGCCAGTAAAGCGCCGTTCATATAATGCGACACTAAGCCTCGCCAGTTACATAACCTTTAAATCGTTCCGTCGACATGAAATAACATGACTGTTCTCTCTTCGTGGAAGACGGATACATTTAGCGTCCGTCATGTAGGTACTCTCAGACAATGACAAGGGACCTCCCCTTGTCATGTCGAGGTTTATATGCTGCTTCTGTCTATCATGGCCGTAAATATATAACCGCTTCCAAAACCTTGTAGGTGCAACTGATCTTGGTTGTAGTTTCAGATTGTTATCCTGTTGTGGCATTGTTTTATCCGTCCTGCTCTCCCTCAGCCACTCGTAATCTAGTGCTGGTGTATTCGTAATCTAGTGCTGGTGTATGACAGTCTACGGTGGCATGCGAGATCGGATTTGAGAACTCTCCTTCACTGCGCCTCCCGACGGAAAATAAATATTACAGTTATCGGTGTCTTACTATGGCTTCCTTCGTTCCTGCCTGGGGCTTCCTTCGTTCCTGCCTGGGGCTTCCTTCGTTCCTGCCTGGGGCTTCCTTCGTTCCTGCCTGGGGCTTCCTTCGTTCCTGCCTGGGGCTTCCTTCGTTCCTGTCTGGGGCTTCCTTCGTTCCTGTCTGGAGCTTCCTTTACATAATTCGTCCGTATTAGTGCTGCTTCGAATAATTTTCTGGTCTAGTGGTCTAGGTAGGGGCAAGTCGTAAGTCTTCTGGTAAAATAATAACTATTTCATTCAATCCAAGGAACTGATCATTTTAATCCATGCTTACAGAGTAATTCAGGATTATACCTGAAATTTCTTCCCGCTACAAACAATAGAAAGTCACCACACACTCATTCTTTAAACCCGTGCAAAACAAATTAATTACGTGAAGGGCACACACACGTCTTTGAAAACAGGTTGGCACGGGGTTTTGCTCAAACCTAGGTACATACACCGTTTATTTTGCTGATCGTGACGTCTCACGACGAAGTAACGCAATCAGGTGACTGGAAATCCGTCTCCACCGAATTCCCACGTTCACGGTTTCCCTGTAAATGGTACGCGCGGTCGCGCATAGCTCCACTGCTTCCTTCCTGGCTGCCAATCGGCGTCAAAGTCATGCTCTGCTAGCCAGTGTGTGACACGGCCGCGGTCGTGTCGGCATTTCCAGAATTTCGGCGGCGATAGAAACTGTTGGCAATGGTTCGGCTGGATGGAGAGCCCGAGACAGGCTGTCTCGAGTTTCTCCCGTCCTCCGCGGATCGTGAGACAAGTGGATCGGAATGAAGGCGCCACAGGGGTCGGATTAGACAGCTGCCGACCAGCAGTTCAGGATCGGAATGTAGGCGCCACAGGGGTCGGATCAGACAGCTGCCGACCATCAGTTCAGGATCGGAAGAAGGCGCCACAGGGGTCGGATCAGGCAGCCGCCGACCAGCAGTTCAGGATCGGAATGAAGGCGCCACAGGGGTCGGATCAGGCAGCCGCCGACCAGCAGTTCAGGATCGGAAGAGGGCGCCACAGGGGTCGGACCAGGCAGCTGCCGACCAGCAGTTCAGGATCGGGAGAGGGCGCTCCAGGTTATAGGAGGCATAAAGGTGTACCGATATGAAGTGTAGGGATGGCCTTGCCCAGGTTATGCAGCGAGGAAAAGACTGAAGAGGTAACTAGCTCGTCAAAATATTCGAGTTTCGCAAAGAAAATGCAGCAAAATTAGCTATATTTCGACAAGCTAAATAACGCTAGCGATTTATTGTTCTTGAACGCCTTTGTGCGTAATATTTATGTAAGAATACGAGTGTGGATGAAGAACCAAAACGTGTTTAAATGTAACAATGTGAGACACATCATTTGTAAGCGTCTTCGTTACGCAGTGACTCTAGGATCACTATTTTGAAAATGCAGAACAATTTCACTTTCAGTGAAAGTGATGACCGTTGCGGGAATGATACGACCCAGTAATGAACCAGGAACGATATCATCCGATTAATGGGATACGTTCCACATCGACGAATTATATCGTTACCGATTAGTTGAGTCACGCACCGCATTCCTTTTCCATTCCATGCCATTCCTTCCGGAACCAAACGCCAGTCATTCTTCGCACATTGATCTTCCTAAAAATGGAGCCCACGCACATGCGTGAATTACGTTGACTTGGCGGCTTCAGAAGTAACATCGCTGCTCAATGAAACATTAGTGAAACCGCAAGAGATGAGAGGGAAATTTCCGCAGCCTCACGGCATTTGGCCGCCAATGAATCAAACGGTGCCAGTGACGCCCTTTAAAAGTTGACCCAAGGTCGGCTAAGTCGTCGTTAAAATGGATTTACGAAAACAAGAGTTTAGATTCGCTGCTACAGCGGGAATTCCAGGACCAGCTATGTCGGTGTCACAGCAAAATGGCAGCGGCTGACGTGAAAACGGTGATTCAGGCTAGCAACAAGCTAGACACACCTGACAAACTAATACCAATCAGTAATCACCGCGGTCCGCTCCGTCAGACGGTGTAGAAGGAGCTCATATTCCCCAGCGACCACTGCTCACCCATCACTATCAGCATGTTTGCAGAAGCCCACGTGGCCGACGCCGGCTCAGTTCGCTCCTATCAGGTGCAGGGTGCGTGCTGAATCCATGTCCTGCAGACGCCTGGTCAGTGGTCAGACCAGTGTTGACCGCCGTTGACGCCTGTTCAGACCAGTGTTGACCGGCCGGTATACAGAGCTGTCTCGGCGCTGTTAGCGGCTATCGGAGAACCACCGAGTGTAAACAGTGTGACGCTGCTGTACCAGTGTGACGCTGCTGTCCGCACTGACGGTGTGACGCTGCGTGTGTGTGACGGTGTGACGTCCGGTGTGACGCTGCTGTCCGGACCGTGTGCTGAGGCGCTGCGTGTGTGTGACGGTGTGACGTCCGGTGTGACGCTGCTGTCCGCACTGACGGTGTGACGCTGCGTGTGTGTGACGGTGTGACGCTGCTGTCCGGACCGTGTGCTGAGGCGCTGCGTGTGTGTGACGGTGTGACGTCCGGTGTGACGCTGCTGTCCGGACTGGCGGTGTGACGCTGCGTGTGTGTGACGGTGTGACGTCTGGTGTGACGCTGCGTGTGTGTGACGGTGTGACGTCCGGTGTGACGCTGCTGTCCGGACTGGCGGTGTGACGCTGCGTGTGTGTGACGGTGTGACGTCCGGTGTGACGCTGCTGTCCGGACTGGCGGTGTGACGCTGCGTGTGTGTGACGGTGTGACGTCCGGTGTGACGCTGCTGTCCGGACTGGCGGTGTGACGCTGCGTGTGTGTGACGGTGTGACGTTCGGTGTGACGCTGCTGTCCGGACTGGCGGTGTGACGCTGCGTGTGTGTGACGGTGTGACGTCCGGTGTGACGCTGCTGTCCGGACTGGCGGTGTGACGCTGCGTGTGTGTGACGGTGTGACGTCCGGTGTGACGCTGCTGTCCGGACTGGCGGTGTGACGCTGCGTGTGTGTGACGGTGTGACGTCCGGTATGACGCTGCTGTCCAGACTGACGGTGTGACGCTGCGTGTGTGTGACGGTGTGACGTCCGGTGTGACGCTGCTGTCCAGACTGACGGTGTGACGCTGCGTGTGTGTGACGGTGTGACGTCCAGTGTGACGCTGCTGTCCGGACCGTGCGCTGAGGCGGGACCCTCGCGGAACGCTGGCTACACGTCGCTGTTTTCCGAGTGTCGAGGTTTGAAGTGGCATGAAGTGACCGGTAGTGATAAAACGTCAATGAGTCACTCCCGTGTTACGGTTTACATCGGTTATGACTTGCGTCAGCGGGGATCCGGTATGTTAGTTTTTGCCTTTGCTCAACGGAATCGCCCTGACGTATTTCCGTTGCGATATGTTTTGTGTTGGTTCATTTTTCGCATTCTAATGAAGGCTGCGGTTTTCCTCCGACATATCGTACCCACTTGGAGCGCTCATTCGTCCATCCGGCGACCGGCACCGTGATAGCAACAGGAACTCCATTCGGGGGCAACTGACTGACGCATTGTATCACGGGAAATCTGCCACACCGCCGCGCCGGGAGTCTGTATCTGTCCGATGTGGATGAGGTTCGTGATCAGGGGGGGGGGGGAGGGTAGCCGTTTTTACGAGCAGTACATCTTATGCATGCGATAGCAGTGTATCATATTGCCACGGAGAAGGGATATACAGGAGTGGCCACTCCGACGCTTTTGGCGACAGCTGGCTTCTACGCGTGCGACATGTTTCAGAAAGGAAAAGACGCGGCGAGAAGCTAGATGCTAGATGCTATTTGACCAGCTAGAGGCTATTTGGAATAGCATATATATATATATATATATATATATATATATATATATATATATATATATATATATATATATATATATATATATATATATATATATATTTAAAGCAACAGAAAGTGAGCTAACATCACATTTTGACGTATCAATGGGTCTCATAGGGTCCCTGGAGCGGGCGGCCGAGCGGCTTTTCCTGAAAGAAATCGGTCGGGCGTAGATGGCAGCACTAGCGCGTTGTCGCCGACAGCAAAGGGGACACCCGGGGGGGGGGGGGGGGGAGTGGCTACTCCTGTATATCCCTTCTCCGTGATATTGCTTTGTGTCGTCTCGTGCGGACTTCAAAAATGTTCTTGAGCTAAAAATAGGCAGAATTTTGTGAAGGGCAAAATACAATTTGTTTCTTGAAGAAAAGTTGTCACAAATGCACTTAACCCGCGCCGTGCCGGGGGGGGGGGGGGGTTACACACTCCCCTCAGGTTTTTCAAGCATAGCGGAAAAACAGCGGCGCGTAACGCCGCCGTTTTTGACACAGCTGTTCGGGCATCAATGGCCCACATTATGCTTTTTTTAATACCTCAGGTCATCTCAGGTCAGGTCACCAGACCAGGTCACGGGACCCTACCTCCAAAACAAAATTGTGGTCGTACCACAGTCACAGTTTTTGGATGATCGGTTTTACACTTACAGGATTGCATAAGGTCATATATATCTACAATTCGTCTATCTTGGATTTTGTATATCAGCGACCTAAGGTCGGGTCAATTTCGTGACCTCCCCATTATAAGTCAATGGGGAAATATTCAAATGCTTCCTATTCTAAGGATACGCAAGATATCAGTCTAATTCCTTCTGGATCATGCTATTATAAGCCATTCTTGATGACCTAGGTGCCATTTTTGTTCAGTGACCCATACAGGGTCAGCCGAGGTCATCCGAGGTCACCAACAGTTGTATGCCAACAACTCTCGACATAATGACGATAGAGAAATTAAACCGACCCCAATGTGTTTTCCCGTGGATGCACGTCTTCCCATATGCAACATAACCTACTTTGGTCACCACTTGACCTTGACCTGAGGTCAAATTTTTAAGTTGACCTAATCTGGTCAACACTAATATGAGTGGAAGCGCCTTGACGAGACAAACACGATGAAATCAAACTGATTTCCTTGTCGTTTTTATGTAAAAAGCTATTCGTGAAAAACTGTTTTGTAAAAAATAGCCTTTTTGACATTTGATGAGCTCTGGAGCCTAAACTATTGACCTGAGCTAAAATCTTGGGACACATTGGCGATTGCATTTCAAGAGCCTTCCATTGTTTTTTCCGTGTGTTCCTAGCTATCATAGTTCTTGTGATATTGGGGGGTTCTGGAGCGAAGTCCTAAAACTGGAAAATTTGACCTTTGATGACCTCCGGTGACCTCGATATTGGCTTAAGGAAAACATATTTGAGTACTTTCGAATGTGCTTGTCGAGAGCTTTTGAACGATTTTCTCTACGTCTTTCTAGCCCTGTTAGTTTTGAGTTAGAGGGAGGGGGGAGTGTCTAAACACCCTCCCCCCCTCTCCAGCACGGCGAAGGTGGCGCCGAGCACCGGCACGGCCTACCTACTAATGGTATTTACGAAAAATGGACACAACTATTATTGCACCGCGAAGCGGCGCCCAAATTTGAGGTTTTGAGCGAGCTGGAGAACTAATTTTTGCAATTGGAACCAGGATGCAGGGTCAAAACGAGGAAATATGTGGAGCAAAAGGTGGGGTCAAAAGACATGTTGTCCTCCCGTCCCCATTTAAGGCCAAAGGTGGAGACATGACCCATATGTCCCCCTCCCCCTGCGGTCGCCAGTGTGTACAGTCTATATTACTGGAATATTACTGGACCTTTTGTATTGGAATAGAAAACACTGATTGATTTGCGCCGCGTAGCGCCGCGGAATATTTTGCCTTATTTTTGGGTCTGGATAACTAGGCCCCCACAAATGTGAAAGGTTCTATATGTATCAGCCCAAGGGCACCAATGCAGCCGCAAAGATAGAATGAATTTCGCCGCGGTGGCACAAGAATGTGATATTTTTCGACTTTTTCTCAGAAAATTCCAACAGCTTGGTTGCAGTTGACAGTTTAAAATACTTGTCATGGATTTCCAGCCAGTAACCACATTATAAAACAGCCTACACGGCGGGCACTATTGGGTTCGTTGGCAGCACAAAACGATAGTCAGCAAATATCGTGACATCGAGGATTATCAGGACGCACGTATGTATAATGCGCCGCGAAGCGGCGCGTTTTTGTCTCTTAATTTTGGACCATTTCGCATAAAATAGGTGGGTTTTCAGCAATTTGATGGGGGCACCAGGGCATTGGTGCCCCCTCCCCCTCCTCCTGGATTCAAGGGTGTCCGGTGCCCCTCCCCCTCCTGTTCCACCGCCTATGGAAGCGGATCCCGACTCCCGAGGGTCCCTGAGGGTCCCTCGAGTCCGATACGTTGTTGCCTCTGGTATAAAGGCACGTTGGTGCCCCTTCATAGCCCAAGGGACGGGAAGCATGAATGGGCATTTTTTGGTTCCTCGGTGCCCCGGTGTCTCCCCTCGCCCCACAGTGCCGCCTACCGACACGTTGGTGTCCCAGGTACACCGGCACGGTGGTTTCCCTGGTGCCCCGGCGCGGTGGTGCCCTTGGTAGGTACATCAACTATTTACCAAGAGACCATTTTTTTGTACTATCGCCATCACGAAAATAAACGTTGTTGTTTTAAAAAAAACTGCCATTGCTCTGGTGCCCCCGATAGGCCGGTGGTGCCCCTGATATGCAGTGGGCCCAAAGGGGAGGGGGTCATGCCCCCCGTGACCCCCCCTCCTGGATCCGCCACTGACAGCGGCACAGTTCTGCAGAGTGGCCCGATGTCTCCCGGGCAGTCTATACCAGTCGGAACCAGACGACTGTTTACTAGGTGCGGCGATAGTGCAGCACCGTAGACGATCATGGCGCAGCTCTGGCGCCAGCTAAACACCAGCGACGCGGACGCGGCGGAGGTAGTGCAGCACCGTAGACGATCATGGCGCAGCACTGGCGCCAGCTGCACACCAGCGACGCGGCCGCGGCGGAGGTAGTGCAGCACTGTAGACGATCATGACGCAGCTCTGGCGCCAGATACACACCAGCGACGCGGCCGCGGCGGAGGTGACCCCATGGATACCCCGTCAGACACCACGGGAGACCCGGGCCGCGGCCACGCCGCCGCCGCGCCGCCGCCGCGCCACACGTGGAAAGTTGTTTGTGCGCGCCGCGTGAGTTTTCACTTTCGGAGGAGGCCGCCGGCACTGCCGCAACACAGATCATCCGACTACCCCCCGCGGTGGCCGGTCGGGTCGGGTCAGGTCAGGTCAGGTCAGGTCAGGCCGCTGTCCAGTCCACGTCGAGCGACACCGACAAAGGTTTCATAACGCACCATCGCCGGCACCAGGTGACACGGCAGCCGAAACCGGCTTTCACCGCGGATCGTCTGCCTTGGCTAGCCGAGCGGGCAGTGAACAGGTAGGAGATGAGTCATGGGGTGAGACAGGGGAGACAGGAGAGACATGAGAGACAGGAGAGACAGTCCGGTGAGACAGTCCGGTGAGACAGGATAGACAAGAGGTGAGACTAGAGAGACGTGTGAGACATGAGAGACATGAGAGACATGAGAGACATGAGAGCATGAGAGATGAGAGGTGAGAGAGGATGTGAGAGAGGATAGACAGCAGAGACAGGAGGTGAGCCAGGAGAGACTTGTGATACATGAGAGACAAGATGTGAGGCAGGGGAGACATAAGAGACAGGAGGTGAGCCAGGAGAAGCATGAGGTGAGACAAGTGGGAGAGGAGCGGCCGGAGGCGAGATACCAGAGACATGAGCGGTGAGACATGAGAGGAAGGTGACAGTGAGACACAGCCAGGTGAGACCGCAGCGGAGTGACACACGCCTGACGGTGTCGTCAGACGGAGAGTGTCATGCCGATCGGAGGACTCCGTGGCACGGCGGAGTGACACACGCCTGACGGTGTCGTCAGACGGAGAGTGTCATGCCGATCGGAGGAGTCCGTGGCACGGCGGAGTGACACACGCCTGACGGTGTCGTTACACGGAGAGTGTCATGCCGGTCGGAGGCGTCCGTGCCATGCAGGCGATCTCCATGTCACGGATATGCTCGCCGGATGTCACGCAGATGACCCCGTTCTCGCGGCCACGCAGGAGCGGAGCAGGTGGTCACGCGACATGCAGTGGTCATGTGTGAATCTCCGGGTATCACATGACTGCATTCCTGGCAAATTCTGGTTGCTAATTCGTCGCGGGAATTCGTTGGTATCGGTGGTGGAGCTACCTAGAAATGCTTAATTGTAAGAAAGAAATGTAAGGATTATAGGATACTTTCCCCGCCTATAACGTATAAAGTGTATACGTTTCGATGCTTATTCTCAAGCGTTATCCTGCCTTATTAAGTCTTCCTCATCCCTCAGTAGATGACTTGATTAACTTTCGGTGTGTACACGTTTCGTAAGTGCCTGCAAGTACCGTATACGCAATGTTCATTGCGCGTAAATGCAATTTTAACGGATCCATTCCTCCATTGCAGCGGTATTCTGTTGTGGCGAGGCGGCAATGCCAGTGCTCTTGACGAACTGAGCACCGCGAACCTGTAAAGTATCCTGCAAAGCATCTGCAGACAATTCCAGCCGGTACGACAGGAGTACGTACCGCACTGCTGGCCGGCGCTGAGAGCGGTACAGCGGTCCAGCGGTACAGCGGTACAGCGGTACAGCGGTACTCACCGTTCAGAGTATGCCTCCAGGGTTCCTCCCTCGGCTCCTGTTCGTTGCCCAGTGTTCGCAGCGACTGAGACCACGACCGGCGTCCGGCGCGAGTCTTGGGGAAGTGTCGACTCCTGTTGCGAACACGCCTGCCAACAAACCACGGCGTCAGGTAAACAAACAACGCAACACGTTAACATCACTAACAGGCGTGCTGCGATAGTGTCACTCCATCTCTTCACGGGTAATTAGTTATGCCCGGCTGACGTATAAGCAGTTTGAATGGGAGTGTTTACAGCACCCGCTGCAGACGACCATAAGTCTCTGTGACGGCGCACGAGAGCAGTGATGCGTCGCCGGGCTGCCTTCGTCTGTTAATGGTATAATAGAGCGGTCATCTGTCGCGTCCAGTCTCGGGCGGGATGAACCATGGCGGGAATATAGCCTTGGACGTGACCCGGCTGTGCAGTGATGGTTATGACGCCTGCTGCTTCAGCTGCTGCTGCAGAAATTATGGAGACGGGGTCCAGAGCACTGCTTATGCAGAGGTGAGTCGGAACTATATTTTATTATTGTATTTCATCATCGTCGAGATTTTCGTCGGCTGCTTTGGTAATCATGAGGAATAGAGTTCACCTTATTCAGAAATCAGAGGGAAAGGCGTCGGTATTTTATATCGTTCATTCATTCATTATTATATTCGTCGGGACTTTATTTCATTACCAGCATCAGATATTTCCACAAAGGGACAAAGGGGTCGTTTCAATGCCTTTCTCATACAGTAGGATGGATAAGAAGCAGCTTCGGTGTACAAAGCCAATGCCATGAACCACAGCGCTATCAAATCCCATCGCATCGGTCTGCTGCTTCAGAACGTGTCGTTTAAAAGTACCTCCCGAGACGATACAGATTACTGTTATCTACACCGTAATAACAGTGGTACATTTTACAAGCTGGATGTGCGGAACATGAAGGTGCGTTTTCCGTGGTTGTTGCGGGGTCGATCAAGCGATAGGTGAACTGATTGATGCGTGAATCGTGCGACTGATTGATGTTCAACTGATGAATAATGTGGCTGATATGATTTGACGTAATCCGACCAGCAAGGTAGAGGCTAAAATCCTACGCGTCATGTATAGATACACATAACCAGCACCTTTTGGATTAGTGAGCCAGTCTAACTCCTTTTAGACATCCGAAATCCCTTTCGACTTATCCTGAAGCAAAATTCCGAGGAAAAATTCGACTTTGGGGCCGCATCTGTCAGAGAGACTTGCACCCAACCTAACAATCCTGGCGACGCCTATGCTCGCGCGAATCAGCACCTGTGACACACGGCTGACATGGACCGGAATGGGTACACTTGCACCCGAAACGACCACCTGCAGCCGCCGAAAATGTACCGGGCCGCTGCATGTGCAGATGCGCGGTGCATCCGTGCATGTTGGCGATAGGCACGGACGCGGCTGCCGGTCAGCGGTTCCAGGAACTCCTCAGGGTCAGTCTCACTTCCAGGGCGGCGGCGCGGCCGGGCCGGCTGCCCGCCTCCGTCTTGGTGGACAGACTGACGCCGCCAACACCAGAGGGCGCCACGGTGTGCAAAACAAAGCTGGCCTTGTCCGCCGTGCTGTGATGTAGCTACAACAGCAGCACGTGCCGTGCTGTGATGTAGCTACAACAGCGGCACGTGCCGGCCGCCGGTGGACACGGGCCAACTGCACGGGAAATGTATGAGTCGGCGACAATCTGGCGTGGTTCCGCATGAAGTGGGATGTGTTGCGGTTAGTGGTAAACAATGTCCCTTCTATTTTTAGCGGTCCTGTATCGCTGATCGGGCGGCGTTTGTGGCGTCATACAAACAACGATATGCTTTTGATGATTTGAATTAATCATGAGGATGGTGTCTATATGAAGGAGTTCTCACACCTCTGAATTGGCTGTCCATTGTTTAGATGAAATGTGTATTGTCTTCTTGTTTGCATAGTACATTTGTATGGTGACATAAGCTCACGACACCCCATATGTTTGTCTCTATTTAGCAGGAGCGCGTCAGACAAGCGGACAAATCAAGTTTCAAGGATCGACTCAGTCACTAAGAGCAGTACCTTGACTAAGAGCATGGAACATGTGATGTGACACCGCGACATCGGCATGCATAACTTGAGACTGGGAGGTGAAACAAACCACATCACTGCATACTTTCTACTTGGATACGTGGTTTGATTCCCAGCAGTGCTTGAGCTCAGAGACGAGGGGTGCCAACACTGGTTTTCATTACGATTATTTGCACACACCGCATCACTGGCGGATCCAGGGGGGGGGGGGCACCGAGGCCATAGCCTCCCCAAACGCTCAAGTCGTAAGGCCAAACTATGTTTTGGCCTCCCCAAACAGGCCAGCACAAGTGCCAATCTATGAAGAAGAAAACACGATTATTACCAAATGCTGCCAATGAGACGTCATTGGCATGGTCAAATGTGTTTAGTTCTGAAACGCCCCTTCTAACTCGGCTCCTATGGAGAGTAGACGGAATCCAAAAACACTGTTCGATAGCCGTCAAAAATCATTTCGAAACTATTTGTAATTCTTTGGCTCAGGTCAATATTGAGGTCAACAGAGGTCATCAAATCTCAAATTTCCCAGTTTAAGGACTTCGCTCCAGAAACCCCCAAATATCTGGGGAACTATGATAGCTAGGAGCAAACAAATACAAAGCAATATAAATATATTTGAAAATGCAATCGCCATAGGTGTCCTCAAATTTTAGCTCAGATCAATAGTTTAGGCTTCAGAGGTCACCAAAGACCAAAAGGCTATTTTGTGGTCAAACAGTTATTCGAAAATAACTTTTTGCCTAATAAAGATAAGGTAATAATGTTGACTCCATCATGTTTGTCTCGACAAGGCGCTTCGAATCATATTCATGCAGGCCAGGTTAGGTCAACTTATAAATTTGAACTCAGGTCAAGGTCCAGTGGTGACTCAAGTAGGTCATGTTGCATATTGAAAGGCGTGTCTCGACGAAACAAACATATTGGTGCCAGTTTCACTCATATATCTGCATTCTGTCGAGAGTTATTGACAACAAAGTGTTGGTGACCTCAGATGACCTCTGTCGACCCTGTAGGGGTCACTGAACAAAAATTGTACCTGGTTCCTCAAGAATGACCTATGATAACATTATTCAGGAGGAATTGGACTGATATCATGCGTAGCCTCGGAAAAGGAAGCATTTGAATATTTCCCCATTGACTTATAATGGGGAGGTCACGAAATTGACCCGACCTTTGGTTACAGATATAAAAATACGAGATAAACGAATTGTAGGTAATAATGACCTTATGCAATCCTGTAAGTTTGAAACCGATCGGCCAAAAACTATGACTGTGGTACGACCACAAATGTCTTTGGAGGTGGGGTCACGTGACCTGGCCTGGTGACCTGACCTGATATGACCCGAGGTTCAAAATTTCACACGTGAGTAATTGATGCCAATGCACGCCGCCGTTTTTCTGCTTATCTTCGAAAAACCTTAGGGAGGCGTCTAAACGCCCCCCCCCCCCCCCCACCCTGGCACGGCGCGGGTTAATACGCTCGGTCAGACCCGATGAATTCCGGCCAGGTTGTGCAGTAAGAGTGACAGACGGTCTAGATTTGCCATTTCCAGACCACATCGCACCTTTCTGCATCATATCCAACATAAAAGCATGGTTAAAAGCCGCCGAGAACAAGTCCAGACTATCGTCCATTATATAAAGCGTGGACGGCGGCGTCTGAGTTACCATCCCAATGACGTCATCCACTGGCCGCGGGGGACGGTACAAACAAACGCTGATGGTTTTACCTGGTTATAGGGCCTTGACGCTGAGGACCCCCCCCCTCAGTCAACGACTCTTCGCGCTAACGACCCGACGCCACCCCCTCCCCCGTTAACAACTTTGAAACGCAAATTTTGGCCTCCCAAACTCGATCCATCAGTGAAGAGAGGGGAAAATGCCCCTCCCACAGGAGCATGGGGGACATTCAATACAAATATCCCCTCCCCCGCGTAACGACTCTTTCGTTAGCGCTGAGGACCTCCCCCCCCCCCCCGGTCAACGACTTTTCGCGCTGACGACTCGACGCCACCCCCCCCCCCCCCCCCCCCCAGGTCAACAACATTTCGCTAATGAAACGGAGTGAAATTTTAGCCCTCGAAACTCGAACCCTATAGATCCGTCAGTGCCCGAGTCTTTGGCCTCCTCCAAACGGAGTGGCTAGATCCGCCAGGGCCCGAGTCTTAGGCCTCCTCCAAACGGAGTGGCTGGATCCGCCAGTGCCTGAGTCTTTGGCCTCCTCCAAACTGAGTGGCTGGATCCGCCAGGGCACCGCATATGTATCGCGGCCAATTTAAATCGACAACCATCGAAAGCCTATGAAATCGAAAACTATGGCTTGATGTAAAATTAATCAAAATGGGTGTACCCTAGCACATACGGACCACCAGTTCATTCGCCGAAGCATGGATTCTGTTTGTCTGTCAATGGAGATAAGAGATCTCACAGGCCAATTTAAGTCCCACACTGGCCTCTCACTGTTACTGCGGTGATTGTGTCTATGGAATACAAATTGTCTGCAGGATAAAATGTTCCTGCGGGTGGTAACTTGCACACACTTGACACTGCAACAGTGTATCATGAGAGCATATACGTGCCACTCGTCGTTGTGTTTCAGGCGATGACAAGAAACTAATACCGGACAGAATTGAAGGTTGGCTTTGTCATTAACCAAACTAGTACTCTTTTTCAATAGTGCCCAAGTCCTCACGATATAATGTGCATTGTGCATCATGTTTGGGCGTGGCTAAACAGGTGATGCGGCTAAACGACTGGTTGAGCGACTTTCGCCAGTGGATGCGACCAAACATGTATGCATTTCACGGGGACGCCAAGCGTTGTGCGTATTCGCGATGCCCGACAGCCCGAGTTTCGCCGCTACTCACACAAAGTGTGGTCGTTGGACGACCATCGGTGAGTCGGAGCTGGCCTCAGTGTCGTCACTGGCCTCTTGCTCCCCATCGGCGTCAATGTCGGTCCACTCGCCGCCCGTGTCGCGGTCCGAAGGCACACGATCGCGCGGGGTCGACGGCAGCGACATCTGTAGTGGCGCCAGTGCTGCCATCTGGTCCGCTCCGAACTCGGTCAGCTGGTAGCTGTTCACCGTCTGCGGGCCCTCGTCGCAGTCATCTGAAAACAATACAGCACATGTTAGACCAGATAAAGGAGTGGTACACTGCAACGATAACAACTATTGACAATTGCACTGATCATAGTCTGGACGTCTTATCTGCCATTCGTGGGCGACGGAACAAAAACCGGCTCGACTGGTTGGTGTCGAGTTAGTTTTAACGCCAGGTGGCAGGGTATTACAGATGGTCTTTTTAGGTGTCGCGGCTGTCGTAGGTTTTTGCACCAACCCTTACCGAGACGAATGAAACTACCTGAGTAGGAGGCGGGGAAGGAGCGGATCTAGAGTTCAGGCCATCACAGCCACCAAGTGGAGGGCCATGCGAAGAACAAGACAAGCGAATGTAATAGGTGACCTGGTGACACAAGAGGTGACACTACCCCATGGTCCACGGAGTAGTTCCGATACGACGACCTGAGAACGGACGGGTGTGTGTCAGTGGCCTGATGGCGATACACGCAGCGATAATAAATGGATCGCCTAAAACTTCGCACGGCAGGCGACTTTGGTGCGGAAGCAAGAGATGAACAGGCGTCTCAGAAGCGGGCCCCGACTCGAAGACATCAATCAAAACAAAATTCGCATACAAAACATATTCGCATCGCATACAAAATTCAACAACGGCTTTGAGCTCCCACTAGATCTCTGGATAACATTGAACATGCTTCTTTGAATACCTACATTGACCCTGGACTATGAAGCATGCAGATTGTTTCCGCATTCATTTAACATATTCACCCTCGGTCGTTCACCCTTTGATAAAGAAATAATGTATTCTATGAACAATTCAAATGTTTTAATAACATGTATACCGAATACTAAACACGACATGGCACGGTTTCCTGACGTCCTTGAGCTTTTTGCTCTACCGATATTCATCACGGGAAAAATAAAGTGCCTTGTCGATTCTTCAGGCAGTATTAAACCGAGCTGATTGAAAGCTGTCCTTTCTGAAATAATCCGTTCATCAAACCGAAGCATGACAATCAATGCCAGGTCTGCTTAGGACTCTTGGAAAGACCTATTTATTGAATGAATGAAATGTTGAATGAAATCAGTCCCTCCCTCGCGCCTCGCGATCCACCCTCCGTCCCCCACGCGAGAAGCCCCCCCCCCCTGCTTAGCGATAACTCGTTGTTACCCTGCTCATCCCTCGTTGAGTCACCAGCTCGGATTTCTGCCGGTAAGTGGCACCCATCCCGCAGGAAATGCCACCCGAGAAAAGAAAGCCAATTGAAATAAGACAGGTCCGCCACTGGCTTGTCACTGCGGTTAGCAGAAGGCATGTGCCGCATCGGGATGATGCATTCAGCCAGCCGAGAGGCTAAGGGACGAAGCTGCTGGAAAACATTTGGTGCAACACATTTGAGTTAATACAATCAAACGCGTCCGTTAGGCTTTATTATGGCATGGCATACAATAGATATGTGTAAATGTACCCGTTCTGAAACTGTGTGATTCATTTACATTTTTAAAAGTATCTACGTAGAAGATACGGATCAGGTTGCAATAAAAGCTTTTTAATGCAATAAATCCCGCAATATTATGAATGAATTGGGTGGTCACATGGTATATAACAAATTATTTGTTGCACAAATGAACATCATATTAAACTTGTTAAAATTACTATAAACTGTTGCATATTTTTTCAGCTGTATTATACTCTGAAGCACCTTGAGAATATGTTACTCTAAAACGATTAGTGTATCGCATCACATTGCGAATACTTTTCACTTTCAAACATTTTGTGTCAATCTCGCACGCAGCTCAATTTGAGTGAGACGATGACGAAGCCTTTTAAAATACTTCCCATTGCAAGCGCCCTGCGACACGCACCGCGCATAGCACAAGACAGTTATCCCCTGCAACACTCTGAGGCATCGTTCGTCATTTTGATCCTCCGCTCCGCCGATCTGTCTCGCAGCGCACAGAGCTGTGGCCCGCTCTGTCCGTCTGTCCGGCCTCCTCGCCAGGCCGCCTGCCGCCGTCACCTCATGACACCATGACACTGCGCTGGTGACACCATGACACCACGCTGGTGACACCATGACAGCTGGTGACACCCTGACATCGCGCTGGTGACACCATGGCACCATGACACCACGCTGGTGACACCATGACAGCTGGTGACACCATGACAGCTGGTGACTCCATGACACCGCGCTGGTGACACCATGACACCGCGCTGGTGACACCATGACACCGCGCTGTTGACACCCTGACACTCACGCTGGTGACACCATGACACCGCGCTGGTGACACCATGACACCACGCTGGTGACACCATGACACCACGCTGGTGACACCCTGACACCACGATGGTGACACCATGACACCGCGCTGGTGACACCATGACACCATGACACTGCACGCTGGTGACACCATGACAGCTAGTGACACCATGACAGCTGGTGACTCCATGACACCGCGCTGGTGACACCGCGCTGGTGACACCATGCCAGCTGGTGACACCATGACACACCGCGCTGGTGACACCCTGACACCACGCTGGTGACACCACGCTGGTGACACCATGACACCATGCCACTGTACGCTGGTGACACCATGCCACTGCACGCTGTGACACCGACACCGCGCTGGTGACAGTCGGCCGCACCGTCCGGTTATCACCACACACCATCTCGCAGACGGGGCAGCGATGGATGCGTCATCGGACCTCAGCGCCCGGACCGCACCTCCAGACGAGCGCCGGCCGGGCACGAACCGTGCCGCGCGGTCCCATGACGTCACTCGACAGACAGCCGTGGCGCGTCGGCCGGGGTGTTGAGAGGGGGAGTTTTGAGTGCGGCGCCGACGCCAGAGAGCCGACCACTCGATAGAGAGACAGCGCGCAGTGCACTGTGTTTACCTTTAGATTGCGTGACGAGGAATGTGAGGCCAGCGGCCTAATCGGCTGCCAGCGGCCTAATCGTTTGATATATTATACCACGGAATTACCTCTGGAGCACACAGAGACGTGATGTTTTCGGCATTTTGCCGCGTTTCTGGAAAGGTGATTTTGAAGGTCGCAGTGCCGGTGGTTTCACGGCACTGCAGCAGTGACGGGGTAAGGTTCAGCTGATCAGAGTGTGCCAGGACATGACGTCTCAGGTCAGACACTGAGGAGTCCGCTGAGGTATGCGCTACTGAATCATGTCGCTTATACAGAGCGCAGCTAACTTGGAGGAGTTAGACTACAGTCTTGGTACAAGGTAGGTACTGTCCCACAATCCGCGGACATTATCGGGCACAATGTTCGTCAACACCGTTGCCGCAATGGTGTCAACAATGCTCGAGTCATTGTATACCTACTCAAACTTCAGTATCTGCTGTGGGCGCGGTCAGTAAACTGCACATATCCGAACTGACCACGTCCGGCACAGCGCCGCTAGGAGCCGTACTTTCTCGGAGCCCTGCGGCGGCAGATTTGGCCAGGGGTGCTGTGATCCTGTTTCCCGGGGACTGAGCAGGGCCGCTGAGCCTATCTGAGCGGGGCCGGCTAATCGGCGGTAAGCGGGAGCTCTGAGGAGCCTCGTGCTCGGGCACCGGACTCAGGCTATCGCACATGAGCCGAGGTGCAGACTGCATATACGAGGCCGGACCTGGCCGGCCGGTCGCTCGGCCGGACCTGGCCTGAGGGCCGGCCGCTCGGCCGGAGACTGAGGGCCGAGCGGCTGATGAGTGTCAGCACTCAGCGGCCGCGGACAGCTCCGCGACTTAGTATAATGACTTAGTATAATGACTTTGAAGAATGATCAGAGAATGTTTGGTACCCCATGCAAAGCTTTAACGTCCTAATGTGGCCTAAACATAAGTCGGGCGGTGTGCATTCAATTCATACGGTAGTTTAACAAGTGTTACATTTGAATCCTTTGCCGGTAATTGGCGGATATGTAAACATCGAAGAGTGTACATATGGAAGCACCTATATGCCCAACACATCCTTATCACTGTGGAATGAATCAGAGCAACAGGTCTGGTAAAAAGCGCACACGGATTTTGAAGAAGAAAAAAACTTCTAAGAGTTCTTGTGCATGTGTTTATTACTAATTCAAATGTTGTGCAAGTGACCGTTTACTCTGGTTAATGTCACTATGTAGCCCTCGAACATAATGTATACATCGGAAACATCTTTCCAGATTGCGGCGTCACCAGCCTGACGTAAGCCCACCCTGAGAGCTGCTCACATCACCACCCCCGCATCACCATCACATCATCACCACCATCACATCATCACCACCATCACATCATCACCACCCGCCGCATCACCATCACATCATCACCACCCGCCACATCACCACCACATCATCACCACCCGCCGCATCACCATCACATCATCACCACCCGCCACATCACCACCACATCATCACCACCCGCCGCATCACCATCACATCATCACCACCCGCCGCATCACATCATCACCACCCGCCGCATCACCACCACATCATCACCACCCGCCCCATCACCATCACACCATCACCACCCGCCGCATCACCATCACATCACCACCCGCCGCATCACCACCACATCATCACCACCCGCATCACCACCATCACATCATCACCACCCGCCGCATCACCATCACATCATCACCACCCGCCGCATCACCATCACATCACATCATCATCATCACATAATCACCACCCGCCGCATCACCATCACATCATCACCACCCGCCGCATCACCACCACATCACCACCACCCGCTGCATCACCATCACATCACCACCATCACATCATCACCACCCGCCGCATCACCATCACATCATCACCACCCGCCCCATCACCATCACACCATCACCACCCGCCGCATCACCACCACATCATCACCACCCGCCGCATCACCATCACATCATCACCACCCGCCGCATCACCATCACATCATCACCACCCGCCGCATCACCATCACATCATCACCACCCGCCGCATCATCATCACATCATCACCACCCGCCGCATCACCATCACATCATCATCACCCGCCAAATCACCATCACATCATCATCACCCGCCGCATCACCACCACATCATCACCACCCGCCAAATCACCATCACATCATCACCACCCGCCCCATCACCATCACACCATCACCACCCGCCGCATCATCATCACATCATCACCACCCGCCCCATCACCATCACACCATCACCACCCGCCGCATCATCATCACATCATCATCACCCGCCGCATCACCATCACATCATCACCACCCGCCACACCACCACCACATCATCACCACCCGCCGCATCACCATCACATAATCACCACCCGCCGCATCACCACCACATCATCACCACCCGCCGCATCACCATCACATAATCACCACCCGCCGCATCACCACCACATCACCACCACCCGCCGCATCACCATCACATCATCACCACCCGCCGCATCACCACCACATCATCACCACCCGCCGCATCACATCATCACCACCCGCCGCATCACCATCACATCATCACCACCCGCCACATCACCATCACATCATCACCACCCGCCGCATCATCATCACATCACCACCACCACATCATCACCACCCGCCGCATCACCACCACATCATCACCACCCGCCGCATCACCATCACATCATCACCACCCGCCGTATCACCATCACATCATCACCACCCGCCACATCACCATCACATCATCACCACCCGCTGCATCACCATCACATCACCACCACCACATCATCACCACCCGCCGCATCACCACCACATCATCACCACCCGCCGCATCACCATCACATCATCACCACCCGCCGCATCACCATCACATCATCACCACCCGCCACATCACCATCACATCATCACCACCCGCTGCATCACCATCACATCACCACCACCACATCATCACCACCCGCCGCATCACCACCACATCATCACCACCCGCCGCATCACCATCACATCATCACCACCCGCCGCATCACCATCACATCATCACCACCCGCCGCATCACCATCACATCATCACCACCCGCCTCATCACCATCACATCATCACCACCCGCCACATCACCATCACATCATCACCACCCGCCGCATCATCATCACATCATCACCACCCGCCGCATCACCACCACATCATCACCACCCGCCGCATCACCACCACATCATCACCACCCACCGCATCATCATCACATCATCACCACCCGCCTCATCACCACCACATCATCACCACCCGCCGCATCACCATCACATCATCACCACCCGCCGCATCACCACCACATCATCACCACCCGCCGCATGACCATCACATCATCACCACCCGCCGCATCACCACCACATCATCACCACCCGCCGCATCACCACCCGCCGCATCACCACCCGACGCATCACCATCACATCATCACCACCCGCCGCATCACCATCACATCATCACCACCCGCCGCATCACCACCACATCATCACCACCCGCCGCATCACCACCACATCATCACCACCCGCCGCATCACCACCACATCATCACCACCCACCGCATCACCATCACATCATCACCACCCGCCACATCACCATCACATCATCACCACCCGCCACATCACCATCACATCATCACCACCCGCTGCATCACCATCACATCACCACCATCACATCATCACCACCCGCCGCATCACCACCACATCATCACCACCCGCCGCATCACCATCACATCATCACCACCCGTCGCATCACCATCACATCATCACCACCCGCCGCATCACCATCACATAATCACCACCCGCCGCATCACCACCACATCATCACCACCCACCGCATCACCATCACACTATCACCACCCGCCGCATCACCACCACATCATCACCACCCGCTGCATCACCATCACATCACCACCATCACATCATCACCACCCGCCACATCACCACCACATCATCACCACCCGCCACATCACCATCACATCATCACCACCCGCCGCATCACATCATCACCACCCGCCCCATCACCATCACACCATCACCACCCGCCGCATCACCATCACACCATCACCACCCGCCGCATCACCACCACATCATCACCACCCGCTGCATCACCATCACATCACCACCATCACATCATCACCACCCGCCGCATCACCATCACATCATCATCACCCGCCGCATCACCATCACATCATCACCACCCGCCGCATCACCACCACATCATCACCACCCGCCACATCACCATCACATCATCACCACCCGCCGCATCACCACCACATCATCACCACCCGCCAAATCACCATCACATCATCACCACCTGCCGCATCACCACCACATCATCACCACCCGCCACATCACCATCACATCATCACCACCCGCCGCATCACCACCACATCATCACCACCCGCCACATCACCATCACATCATCACCACCCGCCGCATCACCACCACATCATCACCACCCGCCTCATCACCATCACATCATCACCACCCGCCGCATCACCATCACATCATCACCACCCGCCGCATCACCACCACATCATCACCACCCGCTGCATCACCATCACATCATCACCACCCGCCGCATCACCATCACATCATCATCACCCGCCGCATCACCACCACATCATCACCACCCGCCACATCACCATCACATCATCACCACCCGCATCACCACCATCACATCATCACCACCCGCCGCATCACCACCACATCATCACCACCCGCTGCATCACCATCACATCATCATCACCCGCCGCATCACCATCACATCATCACCACCCGCCGCATCACCACCACATCATCACCACCCGCCACATCACCATCACATCATCACCACCCGCCGCATCACCACCACATCATCACCACCCGCCAAATCACCATCACATCATCACCACCCGCATCACCACCATCACATCATCACCACCCGCCGCATCACCATCACATCATCACCACCCGCCGCATCACCACCACATCATCACCACCCGCCACATCACCATCACATAATCACCACCCGCCGCATCACCATCACATCATCACCACCCGCCACATCACCATCACATCATCACCACCCGCCGCATCACAACCACATCATCACCACCCACCACATCACCATCACATCATCACCACCCACCTCATCACCACCACATCATCACCACCCGCCCCATCACCATCACACCATCACCACCCGCCGCATCACCACCACATCATCACCACCCGCCGCATCACCATCACACCATCACCACCCGCCGCATCACCATCACATAATCACCACCCGCCGCATCACCATCACATCATCACCACCCGCCGCATCACCATCACATCATCACCACCCGCTGCATCACCATCACATCACCACCATCACATCATCACCACCCGCCGCATCACCATCACATCATCACCACCCGCCGCATCACCTGCATCATCACCACCCGCCTCATCACCATCACATCATCACCACCCGCTGCATCACCATCACATCACCACCATCACATCATCACCACCCGCCGCATCACCATCACATCATCACCACCCGCCCCATCACCATCACACCATCACCACCCGCCGCATCACCACCACATCATCACCACCCGCCGCATCACCATCACACCATCACCACCCGCCGCATCACCACCACATCATCACCACCCGCCGCATCACCATCACATCATCATCACCCGCCGCATCACCATCACATCATCATCACCCGCCGCATCACCATCACATCATCACCACCCGCCGCATCACATCATCACCACCCGCCGCATCACCATCACATCATCACCACCCGCCGCATCACATCATCACCACCCGCCGCATCACCACCACATCATCACCACCCGCCGCATCACCATCACACCATCACCACCCGCCGCATCACCACCACATCATCACCACCCGCCGCATCACCATCACACCATCACCACCCGCCGCATCACCACCACATCATCACCACCCGCCGCATCACCATCACATCATCATCACCCGCCGCATCACCATCACATCATCATCACCCGCCGCATCACCATCACATCATCACCACCCGCCGCATCACATCATCACCACCCGCCGCATCACCACCACATCACCACCACCCGCCGCATCACCATCACATCATCACCACCCGCCGCATCACCACCACATCATCACCACCCGCCTCATCACCATCACATCATCACCACCCGCCGCATCACCATCACATCATCATCACCCGCCGCATCACCATCACATCATCACCACCCGCCGCATCACATCATCACCACCCGCCGCATCACCATCACATCATCACCACCCGCCGCATCACCACCACATCATCACCACCCGCCGCATCACATCATCACCACCCGCCACATCACCATCACATCATCACCACCCGCCGCATCACCATCACATCATCATCACCCGCCGCATCACCACCACATCATCACCACCCGCCACATCACATCATCACCACCCGCCCCATCACCATCACACCATCACCACCTGCCGCATCACCATCACATCATCACCACCCGCCGCATCACCACCACATCATCACCACCCGCCGCATCACCACCACATCATCACCACCCGCCGCATCACCAACACATCATCATCACCCGCCGCATCACCACCACATCATCACCACCCGCCGCATCACCACCACATCATCACCACCCGCCGCATCACCACCACATCATCACCACCCGCCACATCACATCATCACCACCCGCACCATCACCATCACATCATCACCACCCGCCGCATCACCACCACATCATCATCACCCGCCGCATCACCACCACATCATCACCACCCGCCACATCACATCATCACCACCCGCCCCATCACCATCACACCATCACCACCCGCCGCATCACCATCACATCATCACCACCCGCCGCATCACCACCACATCATCACCACCCGCCGCATCACCACCACATCATCACCACCCGCCGCATCACCACCACATCATCACCACCCGCCGCATCACCATCACATCATCACCACCCGCCGCATCACATCATCACCACCCGCCGCATCACCATCACATAATCACCACCCGCCGCATCACATCATCACCACCCACCGCATCACCATCACATCATCACCACCCGCCGCATCACATCATCACCACCCGCCGCATCACCACCACATCATCACCACCCGCCGCATCACATCATCACCACCCGCCCCATCACCATCACACCATCACCACCCGCCGCATCACCATCACATCATCACCACCCGCCGCATCACCACCACATCATCACCACCCGCCGCATCACCACCACATCATCACCACCCGCCGCATCACCATCACATCATCACCACCCGCCGCATCACCATCACATCATCACCACCCGCCACATCACCATCACATCATCACCACCCGCCGCATCACCACCACATCATCACCACCCGCCGCATCATCATCACATCATCACCACCCGCCGCATCACCATCACATCATCACCACCCGCCGCATCACCACCACATCATCACCACCCGCCGCATCACCATCACATAATCACCACCCGCCGCATCACATCATCACCACCCGCCACATCACCACCACATCACCACCACCCGCCGCATCACCATCACATCATCACCACCCGCCGCATCACCACCACATCATCACCACCCGCCGCATCACCACCACATCATCACCACCCGCCGCATCACCACCACATCATCACCACCCGCCGCATCACCACCACATCATCACCACCCGCCGCATCACCATCACACCATCACCACCCGCCGCATCACCATCACATCATCACCACCCGCCGAATCACCACCCGCCGCATCACCACCACATCATCACCACCCGCCGCATCACCATCACATCATCACCACCCGCCGCATCACCACCACATCATCACCACCCGCCGCATCACCACCACATAATCACCACCCGCCGCATCACCATCACACCATCACCACCCGCCGCATCACCATCACACCATCACCACCCGCCGCATCACCATCACATCATCACCACCCGCCGAATCACCACCCGCCGCATCACCACCCGCCGCATCACCATCACATCATCACCACCCGCCGCATCACCATCACATCATCACCACCCGCCGCATCATCATCACATCATCACCACCCGCCGCATCACCACCACATCATCACCACCCGCCACATCACCATCACATCATCACCACCCGCCGGATCACCACCACATCATCACCACCCGCCACATCACCATCACACCATCACCACCCGCCGCATCACCATCACATAATCACCACCCGCCGCATCACATCATCACCACCCGCCACATCACCACCACATCATCACCACCCGCCGCATCACCATCACATCACATCATCATCATCATCACATCATCACCACCCGCCGTATCACCATAACATCATCACCACCCGCCGCATCACCATCACATCATCACCACCCGCCGCATCACCACCACATCATCACCACCCGCCGCATCACCATCACATCACATCATCATCATCACATCATCACCACCCCCCGTATCACCATAACATCATCACCACCCGCCGCATCACCATCACATCATCACCACCCGCCGCATCACCACCACATCATCACCACCCGCCGCATCACCACCACATCATCACCACCCGCCGCATCACCATCACACCATCACCACCCGCCGCATCACCATCACATCATCACCACCCGCCGCATCACCATCACATCATCACCACCCGCCACATCACCATCACATCATCACCACCCGCCGAATCACCACCCGCCGCATCACCACCCGCCGCATCACCATCACATCATCACCACCCGCCGCATCACCATCACATCATCACCACCCGCCGCATCACCATCACATCATCACCACCCGCCGCATCACCACCACATCATCACCACCCGCCACATCACCATCACATCATCACCACCCGCCGCATCACCATCACATCATCACCACCCGCCACATCACCATCACATCATCACCACCCGCCACATCACCATCACATAATCACCACCCGCCGCATCACATCATCACCACCCGCCACATCACCACCACATCATCACCACCCGCCGCATCACCATCACATCACATCATCATCATCACATCATCACCACCCGCCGTATCACCATAACATCATCACCACCCGCCGCATCACCACCACATCATCACCACCCGCCGCATCACCATCACATCACATCATCATCATCACATCATCACCACCCGCCGTATCACCATAACATCATCACCACCCGCCGTATCACCATAACATCATCACCACCCGCCGTATCACCATCACATCATCACCACCCGCCACATCACCATCACATCATCACCACCCGCCGCATCACCATCACATCATCACCACCCGCCGCATCACCTGCATCATCACCACCCGCCTCATCACCACCACATCATCACCACCCGCCCCATCACCATCACATCATCACCACCCACCGTATCACCATCACATCATCACCACCCGCCTCATCACCATCACATCATCACCACCCGCCACATCACCACCACATCATCACCACCCGCCGCATCACCATCACATCATCATCACCCGCCGCATCACCATCACATCATCACCACCCGCCGCATCACCATCACATCATCACCACCCGCCACATCACCATCACATCATCACCACCCGCCGGATCACCACCACATCATCACCACCCGCCACATCACCATCACATCATCACCACCCGCCGGATCACCACCACATCACCACCCGCCACATCACCATCACATCATCACCACCCGCCCCATCACCATCACATCATCACCACCCACCGTATCACCATCACATCATCACCACCCGCCTCATCACCATCACATCATCACCACCCGCCACATCACCATCACATCATCACCACCCGCCCCATCACCATCACATCATCACCACCCGCCACATCACCACCACATCATCACCACCCGCCGCATCACCATCACATCATCACCACCCACCGCATCATCATCACATCATCATCACCCGCCTCATCACCATCACATCATCACCACCCGCCGCATCACCATCACATCATCACCACCCGCCGCATCACCATCACATCATCACCACCCGCCGCATCACCATCACATCATCACCACCCGCCGCATCACCACCACATCATCACCACCCGCCACATCACCATCACATCATCACCACCCGCCGGATCACCACCACATCACCACCCGCCACATCACCATCACACCATCACCACCCGCCGCATCACCATCACATAATCACCACCCGCCGCATCACATCATCACCACCCGCCGCATCACCATCACATCATCACCACCCGCCGCATCACCATCACATCATCACCACCCGCCACATCACCACCACATCATCACCACCCGCCGCATCACCATCACATCACATCATCATCATCACATCATCACCACCCGCCGTATCACCATAACATCATCACCACCCGCCGCATCACCACCACATCATCACCACCCGCCGCATCACCATCACATCACATCATCATCATCACATCATCACCACCCGCCGTATCACCATAACATCATCACCACCCGCCGTATCACCATAACATCATCACCACCCGCCGTATCACCATCACATCATCACCACCCGCCACATCACCATCACATCATCACCACCCGCCGCATCACCATCACATCATCACCACCCGCCGCATCACCTGCATCATCACCACCCGCCTCATCACCACCACATCATCACCACCCGCCCCATCACCATCACACCATCACCACCCGCCGCATCACCATCACATCATCACCACCCGCCCCATCACCATCACACCATCACCACCCGCCGCATCACCACCACATCATCACCACCCGCCGCATCATCATCACATCATCACCACCCGCCGCATCACCACCACATCATCACCACCCGCCGCATCACCATCACATCATCACCACCCGCCGCATCACCATCACATCATCACCACCCGCCGTATCACCATCACATCATCACCACCCGCCACATCACCATCACATCATCACCACCCGCCACATCACCATCACATCATCACCACCCGCCGCATCATCATCACATCATCACCACCCGCCGCATCACCACCACATCATCACCACCCGCCGCATCACCATCACATCATCACCACCCGCCGCATCACCATCACATTATCACCAGCCGCCGTATCATCATCACATCATCACCACCCGCCGTATCACCACCACATCATCACCACCCGCCGCATCACCATCACATCATCACCACCCACCGCATCATCATCACATCATCATCACCCGCCTCATCACCATCACATCATCACCACCCGCCGCATCACCATCACACCATCACCACCCGCCGCATCACCATCACACCATCACCACCCGCCGCATCACCATCACATCATCACCACCCGCCGCATCACCATCACATAATCACCACCCGCCGCATCACCATCACACCATCACCACCCGCCGCATCACCATCACATCATCACCACCCGCCGAATCACCACCCGCCGCATCACCACCCGCCGCATCACCATCACATCATCACCACCCGCCGCATCACCATCACATCATCACCACCCGCCGCATCATCATCACATCATCACCACCCGCCGCATCACCACCACATCATCACCACCCGCCACATCACCATCACATCATCACCACCCGCCGGATCACCACCACATCATCACCACCCGCCACATCACCATCACACCATCACCACCCGCCGCATCACCATCACATAATCACCACCCGCCGCATCACATCATCACCACCCGCCACATCACCACCACATCATCACCACCCGCCGCATCACCATCACATCACATCATCATCATCATCACATCATCACCACCCGCCGTATCACCATAACATCATCACCACCCGCCGCATCACCATCACATCATCACCACCCGCCGCATCACCACCACATCATTACCACCCGCCGCATCACCATCACATCACATCATCATCATCACATCATCACCACCCGCCGTATCACCATAACATCATCACCACCCGCCGCATCACCATCACATCATCACCACCCGCCGCATCACCACCACATCATCACCACCCGCCGCATCACCACCACATCATCACCACCCGCCGCATCACCATCACACCATCACCACCCGCCGCATCACCATCACATCATCACCACCCGCCGCATCACCATCACATCATCACCACCCGCCACATCACCATCACATCATCACCACCCGCCGAATCACCACCCGCCGCATCACCACCCGCCGCATCACCATCACATCATCACCACCCGCCGCATCACCATCACATCATCACCACCCGCCGCATCACCATCACATCATCACCACCCGCCGCATCACCACCACATCATCACCACCCGCCACATCACCATCACATCATCACCACCCGCCGCATCACCATCACATCATCACCACCCGCCACATCACCATCACATCATCACCACCCGCCACATCACCATCACATAATCACCACCCGCCGCATCACATCATCACCACCCGCCACATCACCACCACATCATCACCACCCGCCGCATCACCATCACATCACATCATCATCATCACATCATCACCACCCGCCGTATCACCATAACATCATCACCACCCGCCGCATCACCACCACATCATCACCACCCGCCGCATCACCATCACATCACATCATCATCATCACATCATCACCACCCGCCGTATCACCATAACATCATCACCACCCGCCGTATCACCATAACATCATCACCACCCGCCGTATCACCATCACATCATCACCACCCGCCACATCACCATCACATCATCACCACCCGCCGCATCACCATCACATCATCACCACCCGCCGCATCACCTGCATCATCACCACCCGCCTCATCACCACCACATCATCACCACCCGCCCCATCACCATCACATAATCACCACCCACCGTATCACCATCACATCATCACCACCCGCCTCATCACCATCACATCATCACCACCCGCCACATCACCACCACATCATCACCACCCGCCGCATCACCATCACATCATCATCACCCGCCGCATCACCATCACATCATCACCACCCGCCGCATCACCATCACATCATCACCACCCGCCACATCACCATCACATCATCACCACCCGCCGGATCACCACCACATCATCACCACCCGCCACATCACCATCACATCATCACCACCCGCCGGATCACCACCACATCACCACCCGCCACATCACCATCACATCATCACCACCCGCCCCATCACCATCACATCATCACCACCCACCGTATCACCATCACATCATCACCACCCGCCTCATCACCATCACATCATCACCACCCGCCACATCACCATCACATCATCACCACCCGCCCCATCACCATCACATCATCACCACCCGCCACATCACCACCACATCATCACCACCCGCCGCATCACCATCACATCATCACCACCCACCGCATCATCATCACATCATCATCACCCGCCTCATCACCATCACATCATCACCACCCGCCGCATCACCATCACATCATCACCACCCGCCGCATCACCATCACATCATCACCACCCGCCGCATCACCATCACATCATCACCACCCGCCGCATCACCACCACATCATCACCACCCGCCACATCACCATCACATCATCACCACCCGCCGGATCACCACCACATCACCACCCGCCACATCACCATCACACCATCACCACCCGCCGCATCACCATCACATAATCACCACCCGCCGCATCACATCATCACCACCCGCCGCATCACCATCACATCATCACCACCCGCCGCATCACCATCACATCATCACCACCCGCCACATCACCACCACATCATCACCACCCGCCGCATCACCATCACATCACATCATCATCATCACATCATCACCACCCGCCGTATCACCATAACATCATCACCACCCGCCGCATCACCACCACATCATCACCACCCGCCGCATCACCATCACATCACATCATCATCATCACATCATCACCACCCGCCGTATCACCATAACATCATCACCACCCGCCGTATCACCATAACATCATCACCACCCGCCGTATCACCATCACATCATCACCACCCGCCACATCACCATCACATCATCACCACCCGCCGCATCACCATCACATCATCACCACCCGCCGCATCACCTGCATCATCACCACCCGCCTCATCACCACCACATCATCACCACCCGCCCCATCACCATCACACCATCACCACCCGCCGCATCACCATCACATCATCACCACCCGCCCCATCACCATCACACCATCACCACCCGCCGCATCACCACCACATCATCACCACCCGCCGCATCATCATCACATCATCACCACCCGCCGCATCACCACCACATCATCACCACCCGCCGCATCACCATCACATCATCACCACCCGCCGCATCACCATCACATCATCACCACCCGCCGTATCACCATCACATCATCACCACCCGCCACATCACCATCACATCATCACCACCCGCCACATCACCATCACATCATCACCACCCGCCGCATCATCATCACATCATCACCACCCGCCGCATCACCACCACATCATCACCACCCGCCGCATCACCATCACATCATCACCACCCGCCGCATCACCATCACATTATCACCAGCCGCCGTATCATCATCACATCATCACCACCCGCCGTATCACCACCACATCATCACCACCCGCCGCATCACCATCACATCATCACCACCCACCGCATCATCATCACATCATCATCACCCGCCTCATCACCATCACATCATCACCACCCGCCGCATCACCATCACATCATCACCACCCGCCACATCACCTGCATCATCACCACCCGCCTCATCACCACCCGCCGCATCACCATCACCATCACATATCACCACCCGCCGCATCACATCATCACCACCCTCCGGGGCCGTAACGTGTCCCGCAGTCGTGACCTTGATAGCTGGACGCGCAGTTGGATAACGACACCTTCCCCCGATACACGGATGAAGCCAAGCCATCCAGCGGCGATGCAGAGGATGGGGTGACGTCACTTATCAAACGGGCCGCGTCCGCCGGGCGCGGGGTCTACTCTGATGTGGTGTGATCCCTCATCACAGATGTGGTGCAAGAAGTGATGAACGGGACATCCCGACCTATGACTGGGCTTAGGCGACCTCTGACTCCCAGCGGAAGTTTCAGCTACCGCTCAGAGAGCAGTATACCGCACTGGGACAGCCAGCTGACGCACATTAACTGTGCGTCAGCTGGCTGTCCCAGTGCGGTATACTGCCCTCTGTGCGATCGCCGTGCAAAGGAAGAACAAAGTATGTCACGGGTTTCGGGCGATTGACATACGTGGTTCTTCCTTTGCACGGCACAGTGATTGGCCCGTGTCCGGCGTCGGTCAGAGAGGAGGGTACTGACGTACGAGAAATGCAGTGGGATAGCAGCCGACGCACAGCTGTTGGGAGTGGGAGGTCAGCAGGTTAGCAGGCTAGCCTGATGATGTTGATGGTTGATGATTGTTGTTGTTGTTGTTGATGGTTAGTTGTTGTTGTTGATGGTTAGTTGTTGTTGTTGATGGTTAGTTGTTCACAGTGGCGTACGCAGAAATTCACAAAGGACCAGATCATTGCCCTGAGGGGCGCCACCCGATCGACAGGGGCGCCACCAATATTGGCGAAAATGTTGCAGAAGGGGGGGGGGGGGGGGGGCGCCTGCAAAATTAACTAACACTGAGTGGCGCCGTCATTGGCCAGAGGGGCGCCGTCACTGATCGCAGGGGCGACAGCTTTGCATGGGCGCCTCGGGTCCAAAGGACCAGGTCATGACCTGCATGACCTGATACTCGGTACGCCACTGGTTGTTCATGATTCGGAGGAACGGCCAACGGCAATTGGAAAAATGAATATTATTTCCTCAAGAAATGACGTCGTGCACCATGGGAACAAGTAGCATATAAATGAGTGTGGCGTCTAGCATACCAAGTCCGTATGAATTCCTGCATTGACGCTACGACGTAGTTCCAAAGATTGCAGAAGTATTCACATTTTTGGGTAACGGTATTTCGCATGAAACTAAATCTCTAAATAACATTAGCCCAGTAATGTTGGAAAATTAGAGCAAGGTAGAATTACGCGTGTCTTTGAATGAATCTGGGATGTTAAGCGCGCCATATAAGAAAACTCGCAGAGAGGCTTAGGATGCCAGCGCACGATTTTGACTTGTAAATCTGCAAACAGCCTGCAGCGCATGGCAATCTCAGCACGTGATTGATCAGAGTTCTCATCAACCTTGGCATTTTGATGGGACGTCTGTTAGCCGTTTGAGAGCTACCGGTATGAGCTGCCGTGATCAAGGATATCATATTAATTCACTGAATTAATTATTGGAGGACAGAGCTGGTGAGCTTGTTGTGCGATAAGCTTCCTGGGTGTCGACTACGACAAACGCAGTTTGCGCTGTTTTTGTGCTCACTGACTTGTCTCTGCGTAACCTTGCTATTCTAGAGCAAACATTTACACAGTAAACGATTCGGGGCAAATAACCTATGCATATTGAATCGTTATGCCTAGCAAAGCAAGTGTTTCGATTCAATACAGAACTTACGTGTACGCGAACACGAAACACGCCTCCGAATTCGTATTATATATCGTGTGCTTGCCACCTAAAATAATTGGAAAACTCAACATTATTGTTTTTCTGAAATGGCAACTTTCTAAATGACATAACGACATCAAATCAAGAGGTCATTGACCGGGGGGGGGGGGGGGAATATTGCCCTCCCCTGACGAACTTTCGAAATAGCTCAAAAACCAACAGCGCTATCAACGCGAAACTTGGGTACCTTCTCTATATCAACTTTACGTGTTCCGTGCAACAATAATTAAGCAATTTCGTTGAACAAATTGAGATAAGCAAATTTAGTGACGAGTTTGACGAACAAATCAGCTAAACTTTAACAGGCATTACAAAGGCCATTACAAAAAATGCAATACAAAAACGCAAAGTGCTAGCAAATGGCAAGGGCTACACAATAGCTATTTCGGATTGGTAAACAAATGTTTTTAATCCCCCAAATAAAAATAAAATGAGAAAAATTCCCTCAGATAACATTTTCGAACATGAAAAACGGAATATATGTTGGATAACCACATATGAACAATACCCAAACCAAATTTAAAAGCAATACTTTTATTTTTTACTGACTTGTGGCTCCCAAATTATGAGTAACTCGACGTCATATTTTGAAATTGCGTTTTGTAGCTTCTAATGACTAGATACAGACAAATAAATGCAAACACTGTATTTCTGAGACAAAACTGGTCTAGAAACATGCCTTTTTATTTAGATTTATCAATTTCAAATTTTTACTTTATGTGACCTGACCTTGACATTAACTTCACTTACATGAGGTCAGATGGTAAAATGACTATCACTATCGAATTATACGTGTAAAATAACCCATAAAACATGTGTCGCATGGCTTTCGTAGACCTCTTACCAATAGTAACCTGACCTTGTCGTTGACCTTTGCTTACAATTTCACTTTCGCTTATGCGGGATATGCATTATAACCTTGGGAGCACTTTGGGTGACCATGGTCGCAATAAAAGGCTTTGGATGGAAAGTATGGCCCATAAACTCAAATGCCTCGATTTTGACCTTTGACCCGACCTTGACCTGATATGTGACCTCAATTTGAAAATGTCGAGTGTGCGTTATATGCGTCTCATTGAGAGCTTTCGAATGCCGCCTTGCCCGTCTCGCTGCGATCATTGGTTCCGGAGATAACGAGGAGGGCAATATCCCCCCTCCCCCGGTCAATGGCGTTCGGGTGAGGCCCCGGTCAATGCCGAGTGAGATCAGGGGACCTATGCCTATCATTCTTAAGAAAGACCATGGAATTATACATTTTGATGATTTATAATATGGCATTGGTTTGATTTAACGGTTCAAAGAACGGTATTCACGTACCACTACGAGGGCAATTAAATATTCTTATTTTAACGCTTACATATCTCCTTGATTTACATCCATAGGTATGAATCACACTTTCCTGACTAAATGATTAATTCTGAAAAAACATGTCTTAAAACACCTTTATCAGTCTTCCTATGAGTGGCATAGTACCAAATTACAGTCTCTTCCGCATTCTGGAATCACCAAATGTATGCCATTCAAATGACTCAGCCAGCTGATCGCATTTCCTGACGAAGCATTTACCGGTATGCAGGTGCAAACAAGACATACGCAGAATTCGTCGACTTTTGGGGTACTCACCAGTTTCCTCCGCCTCTTCATCGAAGGGCTGCAGCGGCGCCGCCTTAGCTGCGGCTCCCTCCGCCAGCGCGCGGCCGACCCAGGCGCCGCCGATGTCCTCGTACTGCGCGGAGCCCGTCTCCACATAGTTCAGGCTCTCCTTCTGGTGTTCATTGACTACGGCCAGGCGGGCGGGCACAACACAGTCGTCATAGCAGAGGGTGGACACTTCAGACGGAGGCGCCAGGGTCTCGTAGCCAGCCGAGGTGGTCTCGCTGGGGGGCGCGCCTCCCACGCGCTCGTACCTCGACCCGATCTGCTCGTAGCCGGTGCAGCTCTCTCCGCTGATACGTTCATAGCCCGGGTCAGAGCCGTTCTCGTAGGTCACCGTTCCCGAGCTGCTCGAGCCGCCCGGCTCGTAGTCTGCGGCGGCGGGGGCGGGGGCGGGGGCGGCAGCGGGTGGAGCGCGGGCCGCGAGTCTGCGCCAGAGGGACCCACGAGCCCGCGCGGCCGCCTCCTCTTCGGCCAGCGAGCTGGCGTCGCTCAGCGTCGACGCCGTGTCGCGGTCACTGAAGCTCGACCCGGTCGAGCCCGACTCGCCGCAAGAGGTGAGCAGCTGCGAGCTGCCGTGCCACAGGAACGACTCGTTCGGCTTATACTCCCGCCGACCGTCCCAGATGGACTCGTAGAAGCCGGGCATGCAGCTGAGGCGCGGCGCCGTGCCGCGACCCGTCGTCAGCAGAGCCGGCATCCGAGACGGCAGTGTGGCCGACTTGAGCGCCGTCTCGTTGTGAGACAGTGGCGGATGCGCGGCCACGGACGTCGGAGGAGCCTCGAACCGGTGGATGGCGTCCTTCACGCGGCCCTCCAGACGGTTTCCAGGCAGTGATTTCAACGAGAGGCTCTTCCCGACTGGCGGGTGCCCCGAGCGCTGAGCAGCGGCCGCGGCCGCGGATTGGCCAGGCTTATGGCCGTGTGCGGCGACGCTGACGTACTTGTTGATGCTGGCCTTGATTGGGGCGAATGTTTCGCCGTAGAGTTTGTTTTCGAAGCCACACTTCGGCTGTGAGCTGGTCACGAATGTTGTGCCATAGAGGTTGTTGTCTATGCCTGTGCTGATTGGCGGATCAGCCTTCAGCTGCAGGGACGGCGAGGATTTAGTGAGCGAACTCATCGGCTTGCAAACCTGTTCAGCAGGCTCCTTTGGAGTGGCTGTTGTTTTGTCAGCCGTAGTTTCATTGGCACCGTCTTTCGTGGAACTCTTCGTTTTATCCTCCTTTTCATCTTTGAGTTGCTGCTTGGGTGTGCTAGGCGTTTTCGATACTGGCTGTTCGTCGACTGTCTCCCTTTCGCTTTCCGCATCCTTGGCTGTCTCCTTGTCGTTTTTCGCATCTTGGGCTGTCTCCTTTCGGATTTTCGCATCAGTGGAGGCAGTGATCGTCTTGCTCGCTTCTTTGGCTGCCTGCTGAGACATCTCCGATTTCTCTGTCTTCTCGAATCTCATGGAGCGTCGCGCAACGCTTGAATCTACATCACGTCCGCCAGACGCCGTACTGTTCGTGGCTGCCGTTTTGTCCCGATTGCCGATGTCCTCTTTCTCTCCGAAGGACAGTTGGCTCCTTAGCTTCGGAACAGACGCAGTGCTTCCGTACACTCTATCCGAGCTCGTCAGCTTCGTGTTGCGTCCTGGCGTCGTATTGCTGCTTGACTGCGCCATCTTCAACCACAGCTCACTGGCCTTTGCAACGGTCCCGGTGTTAGTGATCTTGCGCAGTTCTCTGTCGAAGATCTGCGACACATCGGTCTTTTCTCGCACTGATTTCTTAACCGCTAGCTTTTTCTGCTCAGTCGTACCGACTGACTTGTTATGATCATTTGAGGCGTCTGACCTTTTCTGGTCATTTGAGACGTCTGACTTTTTCTGGTCACCTGTTCGTTTGATGTTTGATACTGGATCAGAGCGTTTGGTGAGTGGAGAATAAATCCTGTTTGTTGCTTGGCTGAGCGTTTTCTTGTCGACTGCACCCAAGGTGTTCGTGCGTCGACGCAATGTTATATTCTCCGTGTTGTTTTTAGGAACTAAATCAGAAACAGCAGCTGTCTCCTTTCTAGGAGACGGAGCATCGGTCGCCTTCCCTTGAGCAGATTTCTTCGACGAGTCAGTCTTCTTTCTGGCCAAAGTATCATTGGCAGCGGTTTCTGATTTCTTTGACGATGACCTTGCACTGCCACCAACGGGTTTGTCGCCTTCGCTTATCACTACCTCCGTTTTGACGGCAGTGTTCTTCTTCTTCTCGGCTCTGACGGCGGACGTCCAGCCGAGCGGTCTGCCACTGACATCCGCCACCCTTCGTCGACCCGAGAGCCGCGTCGTGTCCCGAGAGAACCCGCCACCTGGCTTCAACTTCCGGAACGAAGCCGCCTTGACTACGGGCTTCCCAGAAGGGTTGATCGTAGTCTTCGCGGGGCTCTTGGTGGCGGAGGCTTTAACGGCTGCCTTGGCGTCAGTCTTGGCGTCAGTCTTGACGTTCGTCTTGGCGTCAGTGGAAGACTTGTCTTCCTCGGCAGTGGCGGTCTTCAATTGCCGGAAGGAGGACGGGCCGGAGTGAGTGCCTGAGAATCGACTTGGTGACGTCACCTGCCGGCCTAGGGCGGCTGAGACGCGACTGACCAGTGCTGCCTCCGCCTGAGCCGCCGAGGAGTGCTTGGCAGCCACACGACGCCGCGCCGAGAGCCGGGCCGCGTCCGAGCGACGGAACGAGGCAGCCCTTGGCTTCGCCACATTCCCAGCCTTATCGAGCGTGATGCAGCCCAGGTTGAACGTCTTGGCGCCGGTCGGCGAGGGCGAGTCCTCGGCCGAAGTCGACGCATGGATGAGCGCGTTGAACTTGCTGGTCAGCGCAGACACTGTCTCCGGTGGGATGGCCACGGAGAGCCGCTGTTCGTCCCGCTTTGTCAGGGGTTTGCCCTGGCTGGCACGCGAGCGGACCAGCTCCTGGAGCGCTCGGCTAGCCATCAGCGCGCCGTCCTCACCCGCCGCCATCGTCGCGCCGCCGCGCTTCTGCTTACCGTCCGTCCCACCGCCGCGAGCTCCTCGGTTTCCCTTGAGAGTAATGCGCAGACTGGCGCGCATCTGATTGCGACCGAACACGCCAGGGAGTTCGATCTCCACCACCTCAGGGTCGGCGCGCTTGGCCGACTGAGTGGAGTTCTTAGCAGCAGCACTATCAGCACTCACATCCCTCGCAGCACTCGGAGCACTCGGAGCACCCTTGCCGCTCGCATTGTTCGTAGCAGTCGGCACAGGGCCGGCACTGTCCGTCGCGCGCTCCGCACGGCCCGCCTTCCGGTCGCGGAACAGTTCCCTGTATCGGGCCGGCAGGGATTTCGCCTTACTCACATCACTCACGGGCACCCGGTCGTCCACGGCCGACTCTGGAGTCACGCCATCCGGCCGCAGCAGACTGCTCAGGAACGACCGCTTCACAGTCGTCTTGCCACTTCCGCGAGACGGGAACGACAGGAACCTCCGCGAGACCTTCACCTTGTCAGCAGTGTCGCTCGCCGCGCCGTCGCCCGCCGACTGCCGGGCCGCACTGGCTGGATCCGGCTCCGCGGAGTTGGCGCCGCCGGCAGCGGGTGGCGTATCAAGCCTATCTGCCACTTCCGTATCTGGTGACTCGGTTCGACTCGGCGGCGGCGGTGACTGCGACGCACTCGTGACGCTTGCGGTGTCCGCCGCGGCCCCGGAGTCTGACGCGGTAGCGCTGGTGGGCGGTGTGGCCGGAGCAGCGTCCGGTGTCACGTCCGGGGTGGCGTTCGGAGCCTCTTCCTGTACGTTCGGCGAATCTTCCGCTGATGTCTTCGATGACATTGACACGGAGTCGGCCTTGGCCTCCTCAGCGGGCTCTGTGTTGTCCTTCGCTGGGGCTGCAGCATCACTGTTATCTGGCACTGTATCGCCGGCAGGGTTCCGGCTCCGTACCGTTTCCTGCTCCGTCTCAGATGGCACTGGTGCCGGAGAAACTTGTTCGGGAGTCGCTTGTTTTACCCGATCTGAATTGGCATTATCGGCAGATACTTGTTCGGGAGACACCTTTCCGGAACTCAGTTTTCCTGAATTCGCTTTCAAGGAGGAGGTTCTATCAAACGATGTTTGCTTGGGAGTCGGCTGTCTAGGTGACGGCTGGTTGGTGGCTGTTGACCCGGAAGATGCCTTTCTGGAAGACACTTGATTGGGAGACGCCCTCCCGGACGCTGACTGTCCAGGAGGCGCTAACCTGGGGGGAGGCAGCGGTACCGGCGACGTAGACCTGGGAGATACCTGCCCGGGAGCCGCCGGTGTGGCAGCCGCAGGTCTTGGGGGTGGCTGTACTGGAGATGGCTGTGCTGGAGATACCTGCCCGGGAGCCGCCGGTGTGGCAGCCGCAGGTCTGGGGGGCGGCTGTACTGGGGATGGCTGTGCTGGAGATACCTGCCCGGGAGCCGCCGGTGTGGCAGCCGCAGGTCTTGGGGGCGGCTGTGCTGGGGACAGCTGTGCTGGAGATACCTGCCCGGGAGCCGCCAGTGTGGCAGCCGCAGGTCTTGGGGGCGGCTGTGCTGGGGACAGCTGTGCTGGAGATACCTGCCCGGGAGTCGCCAGTGTGGCAGCCGCAGGTCTTGGGGGCGGCTGTGTTGGGGACAGCTGTGCTGGAGATACCTGCCCGGGAGCCGCCAGTGTGGCAGCCGCAGGTCTTGGGGGCGGCTGTGCTGGGGATACCTGCCCGGGAGCCGCCGGTGTGGCAGCCGCAGGTCTGGGGGTTGGCTGTACTGGGGACAGCTGTGCTGGAGATACCTGCCCGGGAGCCACCAGTGTGGCAGCCGCAGGTCTTGGGGACAGCTGTGCTGGGGACAGCTGTGCTGGGGACAGCTGTGCTGGGGACAGCTGTGCTGGGGACAGCTGTGCTGGGGACAGCTGTGCTGGGGACAGCTGTACTGGAGATACCTGCCCGGGAGCCACCAGTGTGGCAGCCGCAGGTCTTGGGGGCGGCTGTGCTGGGGACAGCTGTGCTGGAGATACCTGCCCGGGAGCCGCCGGTGTGGCAGCCGCAGGTCTTGGGGACAGCTGTGCTGGAGATAGCTGTGCTGGGGACAGCTGTGCTGGGGACGGCCGTGCCGGAGGCGGTTTCTCGGGGGACGACGGAACAGGTGGCGGCTGTCCCGATGACGCCTGTGCTGACGACGCCGCCGCCTTTTCACCCAACACATTTGCAAACGTTTCATAGTCGTTTTCGGGCGTGCGCCGCGACCCCGTCTGCTCCAGTGTGAAGTATCGGGCACTACCTGATCCATACCTGCCCAGCGGCGACTCGTACAGCTCATCACGCCCGCTGCCCACCGCTCCATACACAGCACCGTAGTCGGCCCAGTCCGGAGGGCAGGTCAGACGGGTCAGCGAGGGCGCAGAGTCGGCAGAGGGCAGCGCCCGCGGTGCCGCTGCTGCCGCCGCTGCCGCGCCGGCCGTCTCCACCGCGACGGAGACCGGTCGGCCGGCGGAAGACGCAGCGGGCAGCGTGGAGCGTTGACCAGCGGCGCGTTGTGGGTTCGCCTGGGGAGAGCTGCCGGAACCCGACCGGGACAGGGACACTGCGGCGGCGGTCCTCGGGTCGCGGGACGCGGCGCCCGCGCCGGGGGTGGGGAGGGACAGCACCTCCACGGCACCGTAGATGGCGGAGTCATCCCGTGAGCTGTACGTGGAGCTAGGACGGGATGAGTCGTACGCCGCAGTCAGACGGTGTCGCCTAATATCAGTCACATCATCATCCACGCTCTTATCATTCTTCTCCTTCGCCTTGTCCTTGTTCTTCTTGTCTCTTGACTTGTCGCGTAGGTAGAAGCGCCGCTTCTCCTTTGTCTTATCCCTGCCACGGTCTTCGCCCTCCGCCTGCTGTTCCGACGCCTCACCACCACCATTAGCACTATTCTGGAGATTCGCACTCTCATCCTCATGCAGCCGAAGTTTTTCTCGCTGCCGGACGATGTCACGTGACTTCTCTCGCTCGCGAGACTTCTCCCGGTGGCGCTTCACCGTCTTGCTGAAGTTGTCGTAGAGCGGGAAGATGCGTTTGCCGCCCCTCTTGAGGGCGTCCTTGAGCTGGCGTCCGTCGGACTCGTGCGGGACGGACGGTGAGCTGGTCGGGGACGACGGAGGCTCGGCACCCGGCTGAATCTCGTCCGACCGCTCAGCGGTCTCTGACCTCACCACCATGGCGAGACGGGTCTGAAACGGCAGACAGACGGGCTGTCAGGGAAGAGTTTGGTGACCCCAGACACACACATAAACTCAGACATGCGGAGAAGCAGACACATACACAGAAGACACCTGGACAGACAGACGGACCGACAGACAAGCAGAGGCAGGCATGCAGACAGACAGACACACATACATATTGACAAACGGACGCCCACACAAACGAACAAGTCCGCCGGCCAGTGTATGGTGAGTGACAATCGACAGCCACACGCAGCTTACAGCGAAGCAGAGAGACGCTGGAAGCTGCAAAGGTGAAATAAAGCGACAATTCGTACGCACATTACGGGAGCAGGCGGTACACAGACAGATCGAGAAAAACGGCATCTACACTGTATCTGGCAAAAACAGGAATGTAACGTACAGAATGGCGGGGAAGCACGCCATAACCGATCACTCAATTGAGACAGTGGCTGGATGTTGACAAGTCGAACAAAAACCCTACAAACAGTGCCCGACAACGGGCGACACGTCTTAAGCCAAACAGAAAAGGACACCGAGTTCGCGTGCTGCGAACAAGAAATAACTCCGCACCTTAAACAGTGGCACGGCCGCAAAAACAACAGGGGCAGGAGCGGGTCGACCGTGGCGCGGGCGTCACCGAATGGCGGGAGGACCGGACACCGGCTCACGCATCACACACGGCTGCGGCGGCGGCGGCGCGGCGGCGGCGGAGGCGGTGGATGAGCGACTGCGGCGTTCGAGACGCACCGCCGCGCCGCCGCCGCCGCCGCGCTGGCTGCCGCCGATGTGGGCCACGAGTCGGAGGTCAGGTGACCCATGACCCGGCACTCGACTTCCCGAATGGGGTCCCGCACCAGCCGCAGACTGTGGAGCGACGCACGTGCTAGTGGATACATGACAGGTTCGAGTTAAGTGGGAACACTGTACAACTGTTGTGTAATACTCCTTCGAAAAGGCTGCTATTGGATAAGATATGAACAACAGGAGCAACAATAGAACATTTGAGAATGAGAACGTAACAATAGGAAATCCCACCACAAAGTCGCGAAAAGTTGAGCTCCAACCATTGAACTGTTCTTCGAATGAGGCACAGCTCAATGACAACATCGTCATGCCGATGAACACCACGGGAATTATGCCGAAACTACCGGTGTTGTGTAAAGCATGCTAAACATTTTCGACATAATTTAAATATTTCAATCGTCTGACCTTCCTCAGCCGGTTGCCAGGCCGATCGATTCGGTGCTGATGGCGGAATGACTCGACACGGCTACTGACCTCGTCTGGCCATGAATGCCCAACATACCGGCTGCATACAAAACAGCAGCCGGCGGATATAGCTTCGGTCAGGGACTCGGGGAGAGGATTCGCGACGTTTTCAACCAGGCGGGTAATGGAAAGAAGTTGGGATACATATTTTGATTCAGGACTCTACACCTTTATACCCTCAAATTAAAACAAACGGAATGCAAATTAAAACAAGAGAAGCTCAAATTAAAACAAGGAACTTCAAATTAAAACGAGGGAACTTCAAATTAAAATAAAAGAAATACAAATTAAAATGGAATGATGACGTTAATTGTGCAGTGGTCGCTGTGGTCAGTGCCCTGAATTTCACAAATATGAGTGGAAAGCCGCACCCAAATTAACTTTTTTTTTGTCACGTCACTTGCCATCGAAACGACGTCACTAGTGATCGAGCTAAATTAAGTATTAAAATCAAAACTCGATAAAAACATGATCTTCCTAGGTCCCTACCTACCCATTAACCAGTATGTCATCCATACACCTTACCCAGCACCACACAAACTGGCACCACAACACACTACCAGGCCAGAAAGCCAGTAGTGCCACATCGATTGTTGGGATATTATCATACACATTTTAATCTCAATATCCACATCCTTCTGGAATAGTGACGTCCTCTCAGCATTCATCACACTGGCAAAAAACAAACAATTGCAGGACACTGGCTGTGGTCCGCAACTTTAATCAACCAACAGATCTGTTTTCCACCGAGTATATGTATGTAGCGTTGCTATTATGCACCGTTTATATTATCGGCCATTAACTTGTCCGCAGGAATCTACCTATTCCTATTACGTATTATAGATTTACGCCCCCCCCCCAAAAAAAAAAAAATAACAACACACAATACAGCAGTGGATGGCTGACTGATTATTACCGGACATCTTATGTCACTTGGCGAAGATATACCTATATTATATATAGCGAGAGGTATACTGTTTAGTTATATAATGTTGCTTTTTATCAAATGTATTGTATGGTATCAGAATGGATTTTATCGTTTTGATTTGAAGTTCCCTTGTTTTAATTTGAAATTCCTTTTTAATTTGAAGTACCGTTATTTTTTTTTAAAGTCCGGGGTTAATTTGAGGGTAAAAAGGTGTAGTTTGTTGCAAAATAATCACTTTTCTTGGTTTAGAACATACATGACATTCGTAGGAGAAAAACAACAACATGGAAGCGATAGTGACGTACCCAGGATTCACTTCAGGAGGGGGCAATTTTTTGATCAGGGGGGCATAAGGTACCTCCACCAAAAACAAACTCACCGAATTTGGCCCACTATATTTTTAGAGGGGCATATATTTTTCTTTAAAAAATAAAAAAATAAAAGTATTTTTTTTTTCTCGAAATAGGGCCCGGGCACCTAATTCCAAAGGGGCACATACGGCCCAGGGGGCACATACGGACCTTCAGGAGGGGGCAATTGCCCCGTTTACCCCCCCCCCCTTGGGTACGCCTATGAAGCGATATCGATATAAACAAAATAAAGCCTCATTTGATTTGAATTGTCATGAATGATTTGACGCTGCGATATGAATGCATGCGCAGGTTAAATGTTGTAAGATATGAAGGAGCAGGAGGTCAAGACGAATTGAGAGATTAAATGAAGTTGATGAACAACAGCTGCCCCGGTGCAGTACGCTGGTGCCTAGCTGCGTCGGTGTAGTATGTTGTCGTAAAGCTGCCACGGTGCAGTATGCTGGCGCATAGCTGCCTCAGTGTAGTATGTTGTCGTCCAGCTGCCCCGGTACAATGTCCTGGTGCTGGCTGCCTCGATGCAGTATGTTGTCGCCGCTGCCGCGGTGCAGAGGGTGTGCCGGTGCTGGCTCCGGCCCAGAGTCCGCCCGCGCCGGACCGGTCCTGCCCGGCCCCTGTCCCAGTCCCCGTCCCCGGGCCGCTGCAGGCCCACTCCCTGCCGTTCATCGGCAGGCAGCCTTGGCGGAGGATCACCACGGAGTCCAGGCCGCCACTGCCCGACTGGCACAGCCATGGAGGATATGAGTAGTGGGTACCACGGTTCCTATAGCCGAAATAACGACAAAACGAACCCCATGCCAGCTGCACAGTGCACAGCCGTGGAGGATATCATTACCAAGGCTTCTACAGGAGTGGTAGACATACAGCACACCGACTGACTGTCACAGGGACGGATGCATGATTGCCACGGTTCTGTAGGACATACCACAAGGTTTCACAGGCCAGATTAGGACGAGCTGTTGTGACCTGAGGCAGAACAACTGGGTGTAACAGCAGAAGTAACGGGGATTTCTCATCCGTCCAGTTAGCTCCGTGGTGAGCGCTGCAGCCTGACTATATGATGCCGATGATTGGCTGTGACGGGGCAGCTTTGTGCGTCGTAACCCGCCCGGAACTACCGGAAGTGAAGCCCGGCTCCCGTCTTCAGCGGCGGCGGCAGCGTTTCCAGTAGGAGGCAGCAGCGAGCGGTGTGCTCGCACCAGTCAGTGTGTACGCATTTAATCTCACTCCCCGCACCGCTCGAGTCATTAATCTCACTCCCCGCACCGCTAGAGTCAGGTCAGGTCAGGTCAGCCGCGGATGATCTCGCCGCCCCGCCGCCGTGCCTCGCTCACCCGCCCCGGAAATCCTGCCCCGGCTGAGATTTTGAGGCCCATTTTTCGCTGGCTAGTGGGCGAAATGACGGGATAGGTCTCCATTTAGAGAGCGGGAGCTGTCGCTGCAGTGCAGGTGTTGCCTAGTAGTGAGGTGTTTGTGATGCTTTCCCGATTTTCACTTTCCCAGACTGCTTCCTCTTTCGCTTTTCTTTTATATCTATGTGGTGCTTGTTTACGTCGATAAACTCCGTAATCCAAATATAATGTTTTATTGTTTTGAGATAAGTGAAATACAATGCAATATTGTAAGAAAAGAACCTATTCTACATACGATGCATTCATAATTACTTACAACTATTACTTTACGTCCATTACAAACACTTGTTTACATTTCCATCATAGTCCATGATAGCAGTTAGTTAAATGTACCTATATTTGTATGAGCCGCAGGAATAATATGTTTTGTATAATGTTTGCCTTATACTTAATGACATGTCCTAATTTTCACATCACGTGATTGCAATGATAATCATTCCCTCATTCTGTGATTGCAATGATAATCAACATTCAACATTCAGACATTCTCGTTCCAACCACAAATAACGCCCCGATGGTCTAAAATAACCCACTGCTCCCAACGATGCCACTTACAATCACAGCAAGACGCATCACACCACAGCAACTGACTTGTCAATGATGCGTCCTAGGGATCCTCGCAACAGGCCACTCCATGGTCCAGCCGGCTTACCGCCGCTGCCTGCCCGTCACCCCCCCCCCCCCTCCCCCTCCGCCCCTCACTGCAGGCCGGACAGGGATGGCCAGGGACCGGTTTTTGGCTGTCACGAGGCATCATGCAAGCAGCCCCGGTGCCCGTCACCAGGCCGGCCGGCCCGACCCAGCCCGTCTCCGGGCGGCCCAGTGCCACCAGCCGGCCAGCCAGCCACGCTCGACAACTCCTGGCCTGTCCCATTCGACAAGGCCGCCCCAGTCACGGGCGACGGTGGCCAAAACATGTATGACATTGGCCGATCCGGTAAAGCCTGGATGCTACCCGTAGTTCTCGTTGTAAACACCCGACAATACCGGAACGGGTCGCGTCCGGTTGAATCCACAGCGGTAGAACGACCACCGACACCCACAAGGTAACCAAACCGGACCCGCCAGCCAGCGGTCTTGCCGTTTGGAGAGTAATAAGTCGGCTGAGGACCACAACTGCCGACGGCGGCGTCTGCTAGAAATCAGGGGTCAGCGGGTACGGCGACCCGGTGACCTCCGGAGGTCAGTGCGCCGCCGCGATCCTGAACACTTTCAGAGGTCGGCATGTGGTGACCCTGCGGACCTCGGGAGGAGAGGCCTAGTCCGGGCAGAGGCAGGAGGAGAGGCCTAGTCCGGGCAGAGAGGCAGGAGGAGATGCCTAGTCCGGGCAGAGGCAGGAGGAGAGGCCTAGTTCGGGCAGAGGCAGGAGGATACGCCTAGTCCGGGCAGAGAGGCAGGTGGAGAGACCTAGTCCGGGCAGAGAGGCATGAGGAGAGGCCTAGTCCGGGCAGAGGCAGGATGAGACGCCTAGTCCGGGCAGAGATGCAGGCGGAGATACCTAGTCCGGGCAGAGAGGCGGGATGAGATGCCTAGTCCGGGCAGAGGCGGGAGGAGATGCCTAGTCCGGGAAGAGAGGCAGTAGGAGAGGCCTAGTCCGGGCAGATAGGCGGGATGAGAGGCCTAGTCCGGGCAGAGGCAGGGGGAGAGGCATAGTCCGGGCAGAGGCAGGTGGAGAGGCCTAGTCCGGGCAGAGAGGCAGGAGGAGAGGCCTAGTCCGGGCAGAGAGGCAGTATGAGATGCCTAATACGGGCAGATATGCAGTAGGATGCCTAGTCCGGGCAGATAGGCGGGATGAGAAGCCTAGTCCGGGCAGATGCAGAAGGAGAGGCCTAGCCCGGGCAGAGAGGCAGGAGGAGAGGCCTAGTCCGGGCAGAGAGGCAGGAGGAAATGCCTAGTCCGGGCAGAGAGGCAGGAGGAGGCCTAGTCCGGGCAGAGAGGCAGGAGGAGAGGCCTAGTCCGGGAAGAGAGGCAGGAGGAGAGGCCTAGTCCGGGCAGATAGGCAGGAGGAGAGGCCTAATCCGGGCAGAGAGGCAGTATGAGAGGCCTAGTCCGGGCAGAGAGGCAGTAGGAGAGGCCTAGTCCGGGCAGAGAGGAAGGAGGAGAGACCTAGTCCCGGCAGAGAGGAAGGAGAGGCATAATCCGGGCAGAGAGGCAGGAGGAGAGGCCTAGTCCGGGCAGAGAGGCAGGAGGAGAGGCCTAGTCCGGGAAGATATACAGGATGAGAGGCCTAGTCCGGGAAGAGAGGCAGGAGAGGCCTAGTCCGGGCTGAGAGGAAGTAGGAGAGGCCTAGTCCAGGCAGAGAGGCAGTAGGAGAGGCCTAGTCCGGGCAGAGAGGCGGGATGAGAGGCCTAGTCCGGGCAGAGGCAGGATGAGAGGCCTAGTCCGGGCAGAGAGGCAGTAGGAGAGGCCTAGTCTGGGCAGATAGGCGGGAGGAGAGGCCTAGTCCGGGCAGAGAGGCAGGAGGAGAGGCCTAGTCCGGGCAGAGAGGCAGGAGGAGATGCCTAGTCCGGGCAGATAGGCAGTATGATAGGCCTAGTCCGGGAAGAGAGGCGGGAGGAGAGGCCTAGTCCGGGCAGAGAGGCGGGATGAGAGGCCTAGTCCGGGCAGAGAGGCAGGAGAGGCCTAGTCCGGGAACAGAGGAATTGGGAGAGGCCTAGTCCTGGCAGAGAGGCGGGATGAGAGGCCTAGTCCGGGCAGAGGCAGGAGGATAGTCCTAGTCCGGGCATAGACAGGTGGATAAGCCTAGTCCGGGCAGAGAGGCAGGAGGATAGGCCTAGTCCGGGCAGAGAGGCGGGATGAGATGCCTAGTCCGGGCAGAGGCAGGAGGAGAGGCCTAGTACCGGCAGAGGCGGGAGGAGAGGCCTAGTCCGGGCAGAGGCAGGATGATAGGCCTAGTCCGGGCAGAGTCAGGAGGAGAGGCCTAGTCCGGGCAGAGGCAGGAGAGACCTAATCCGGGCAGAGTCAGGAGGAGACGCCTAGTCCGGGCAGAGAGGCAGGTGGATAGACCTAGTCCGGGCATAAAGTCGGGATGAGAGGCCTAGTCCGGGCAGAGGCAGGAGGAGAGGCCTAGCCCGGGCAGAGAGGCAGTGGGAGAGGCCTAGTCCGGGCAGAGAGGCGGGATGAGAGGCCTAGTCCGGGCAGAGAGGCAGGAGGAGAGGCCTAGTCCGGGCAGATAGGCAGGAGGAGATGCCTAGTCCGGGCAGAGAGGCGGTAGGAGATGCCTAGTCCGGGCAGAGATGCAGGATGAGAGGCCTAGTCCGGGCAGAGAGGCGGGAGGAGAGGCCTAGTCCGGGCAGAGAGGTGGGAGTAGAGGCCTAGTCCGGGCAGAGAGGCAGGAGGAGAGGCCTAGTCCGGGCAGATACAGGAGGGGAGGCCTAGTCCGGGCAGAGGCAGGATGATATGCCTAATCCGGGCAGATGCAGGTGGAGAGGCCTAGTCCGGGCAGAGGCAGGATGAGAGGCCTAGTCCGGGCAGAGAGGCGGGAGGAGGCCTAGTCCGGGCAGATAGGCATGAGGAGATGCCTAGTCCGGGCAGGGAGGGAGGATGAGAGGCCTAGTCCGGACATAGAGGCAGGAGGAGAGGCCTAGTCCGGGCAGAGAGGCAGGATATGCCTAGTCCGGGCAGAGAGGCATGAGGAGAGGCCTAGTCCGGGCAGATAGGCGGGATGAGAGGCCTATTCCGGGCAGATAGGCGGGATGAGAGGCCTAGTCCGGGCAGAGGCAGGAGGAGATGCCTAGTCCGGGCAGAGGCGGGAGGAGAGGCCTATTCCGGGCAGAGAGAAAGGAGGAGAGGCCTAGTCCGGGCAGAGAGGTAGTAGGAGAGGCCTAGTCCGGGCAGAGGCAGGTGGAGAGGCCTAGTCCGGGCAGAGGCGGGAGGAGAGGTCTGATGTCCGGGCAGTGGCAGGTGGAGAGGTCTGATGTCCGGACAGAGAGGCAGGAGGAGAGGTCTGATATCCGGGCAGTGACAGGTGGAGTGGTCTGATGTCCGTGCGGAGGCAGGAGGAGAGGTCTGATGTCCGGGCAGAGGCGGTTGGAGAGGTCTGATGTCCGGGCAGTGGCAGGTGGAGAGGTCTGATGTCCGGGCAGTGGCAGGTGGAGAGGTCTGATGTCCGGACAGAGAGGCAGGAGTGGTCTGATGTCCGGACAGAGGGGCGGGTGGAGAGGTCTGATGTCCGGCTAAACACTGCATATCCAAGCATATCGAATGATGTCGTTGTCGTTGTTGTCGTTGAATGTTGTCGTTTAGTCTCGAGCCATCGACAACTGGAAACGTTTGGATGAAATCAGAGACCGAATGTAAAGGATTCTTCTCTAGATCAAGCTCGTTTTTGAATGTTCATTGTTCATTAATCACCACCAAATATGTTTTTCCTTTGTGCCCCACGGGACTACACGGTGCCACTCCCGGTCCCACTCCCGGTCCCACTCCCGGCCCCACTCCCGGTCCCACTCCCGGTCCCACTTCCGGTCCCACTCCCGGTCCCACTCCCGGTCCCACTGCTGGTCCCACTGCCGGTCCCACTCCCGGTCCCACTCCCGGTAATGACCAGCGAGTGGCATGACCATCGGGGTGCCACCCATAAAAAGACGGTCAGCACCACGCTATGACCCCACTGCACGGCTCTTTCCCACCCCCTTATAGAGTGGTGCCACTCGCTTTCGAACGAACACATCACCATATAACTGAACACTCCATAACGGTTCATACAGCTGTGCCGCGAAAACAAAATAGCTGCGGTGGGGAGGCTCGGCAAAAAATATTGCACAATGCCGCCGCAGTTAAGTTTCGTGAAGCTTGTCTTTTTATTATGCGCTGAGAATTAGCTTGAATATCATGCTGCATTTATGAGATTGATGATGATTAGGATTCCAAGGCTGCTGAGTGCTGAGGTCATTTGAGGCCGATTAATCTACGATATTAACTTTGTCATATTCCAGCAATTTTCCTTGACAAAACTCACTACCATACAGAAACAGTGGCATGCCCTTCATTAACGATCAACAAGGAAATGGCGACAATTAAAGGAAAACGAGGTGAAATAGTTGCTTCCAGTATAACTATACGTGCGCGCATTCCCGACAAGTCATATTTAAAACAAGGTGTTAATGTAATATCTCAATCATCATTCAGCAAGGCATTGGTTTAGTGCCGATATTTTACACATCGTGAGGTACTGTAATGCAAAATAAAGCGGTTCTTCAACTACAACTTGAACCCACTTCCCGGGATGGGCAAGTTTCTGGTCGGACGAACTACCAACTGAACTGCGCGTGTGGACAACTGCTACACGATTACGACAACTTTTTGTGTTAATTATAATACAACATAATGCCGAATTAGCTGTGCTTACCCTATTCCTCCAGAATGTTTGTCATTACCAACCATTTGTCGATTTAAATAGATTCGTGAAATTTAGCGTTATTCCAGAAAATTGGTGAAGCTGAAGGAAGTAAGTTAAGTACGCACCAGATTTAACG
>JAXIVJ010002932.1:65000-101237 GCA_036785665.1 Chirona hameri
CGGCTGAGCTGCAAAGCCACGGCGGCGGCTGCAGCAGACCACGTGATGCGGTCACGTGGCACGTGACGTGACCGACCCTGCAGCCGGCTGGTGTGGCGCCATGGCTACTGCCTCTCCCCGTCCTGTATCACCACCGCCTCCTCCTCCCGCACCGTCTCATCATCCCGTCTCACCCGCTGCCTTCTCCTGTCCCGTCTCACCGCTGTCCCATCCCTGTCCCGTCTCACCGTTGCCCCTCCCTGTCCCGTCTCACCGCTGCCCCTCCCTGTCCAGTCTCACCGCTGCCACCTCACCATCCCGTCTCACCACTGCCTCCTCATCATCCCGTCTCACCGCTGCCTCCTCCCTGTCCCGTCTCACCGCTGCCACCTCACCATCCCGTCTCACCGCTGCCTCCTCCTCATCCCGTCTCACCGCTGCCCCTCCTGTCCCGTCTCACCGCTGCCCCTCCCTGCCCAGTCTCACCGCTGCCCCCTCCCTTTCCAGTCTCACCACTGCCCCCTCCCTGTTCCGTCTCACCTCTGCCCCCTCCCTGTCCCGTCTCACCGCTGCCCCATCCTTGTCCCGTCTCACCGCTGCCTCCTCCCTGTCCCGTCTCACCGCTGCCTCCTCCCTGCCCCGTCTCACCGCTGCCTCCTCCCTGTCCCGTCTCACCATCCCGTCTCACCGCTGCCTCCTCCCTGCCCCGTCTCACCGCTGCCTCCTCCCTGTCCCGTCTCACCATCCCGTCCTCACCGCTGCCTCCTCCCTGTCCCGTCTCACCGCTGCCTCCTCCCTGTCCCGTCTCACCGCTGCCTCCTCCTGGCCCGTCTCACCGCTGCCTCCTCCCTGTCCCGTCTCACCGCTGCTCCTCCCTGCCCCGTCTCACCGCTGCCTCCTCCCTGTCCCGTCTCACCGCTGCCTCCTCCCTGTCCCGTCTCACCGCTGCCTCCTCCCTGCCCCGTCTCACCGCTGCCTCCTCCCTGTCCCGTCTCACCATCCCGTCTCACCGCTGCCGCCTCCCTGCCCCGTCTCACCGCTGCCTCCTCCCTGTCCCGTCTCACCATCCCGTCTCACCGCTGCCTTCTCCCTGTCCCGTCTCACCGCTGCCTCCTCACCATCCCGTCTCACCGCTGCCTCTCCCTGTCCCGTCTCACCGCTGCCCCATCCCTGTCCCGTCTCACCGCTGCCTCCTCCCTGTCCCGTCTCACCGCTGCCTCCTCCCTGCCCCGTCTCACCGCTGCCTCCTCCCTGTCCCGTCTCACCATCCGTCTCACCGCTGCCTTCTCCCAGTCCCGTCTCACCGCTGCCTCCTCACCATCCGTCTCACCGCTGCTCCCTCCCTGTCCGTCCTCACCGCTGCCCCCTCCCCTCCTTGTCTCACCGCTGCCTCCTCCCTGTCCCCGTCTCACCGCTGCCCCCTCACCATCCCGTCTCACCGCTGCCCCCTCCCTGTCCCGTCTCACCGCTGCCCCCTCCCTCCTTGTCTCACCGCTGCCTCCTCCCTGTCCCGTCTCACCGCTGCCTCCTCCCTGCCCCGTCTCACCGCTGCCTCCTCCCTGCCCCGTCTCACCGCTGCCCCCTCCCTGTCCCGTCTCACCGCTGCCTCCTCCCTGCCCCGTCTCACCGCTGCCTCCTCCCTGCCCCGTCTCACCGCTGCCTCCTCCCTGTCCCGTCTCACCATCCCGTCTCACCGCTGCCTCCTCCCTGCCCCGTCTCACCGCTGCCTCCTCCCTGCCCCGTCTCACCGCTGCCTCCTCCCTGCCCCGTCTCACCGCTGCCTCCTCCCTGTCCCGTCTCACCATCCCGTCTCACCGCTGCCTCCTCCCTGCCCCGTCTCACCGCTGCCTCCTCCCTGTCCCGTCTCACCGCTCCCTCCTCCCTGTCCCGTCTCACCGCTGCCTCCTCCCTGTCCCGTCTCACCGCTGCCTCCTCCCTGCCCCGTCTCACCGCTGCCCCTCCCTGTCCCGTCTCACCGCTCCCTCCTCCCTGTCCCGTCTCACCGCTGCCTCCTCCCTGTCCCGTCTCACCGCTGCCTCCTCCCTGTCCCGTCTCACCGCTGCCCCCTCCCTGTCCCGTCTCACCGCTGTCCCATCCCTGTCCCGTCTCACCGCTGCCTCCTCCCTGTCCCGTCTCACCGCTGCCTCCTCACCGTCCCGTCTCACCGCTGCCTCCTCCCTGCCCCGTCTCACCGCTGCCTCCTCCCTGCCCCGTCTCGCCGCTGCCTCCTCCCTGCCCCGTCTCACCGCTGCCTCCTCCCTGTCCCGTCTCACCATCCCGTCTCACCGCTGCCTCCTCCCTGCCCCGTCTCACCGCTGCCTCCTCCCTGCCCCGTCTCACCGCTGCCTCCTCCCTGTCCCGTCTCACCATCCCGTCTCACCGCTGCCTCCTCCCTGTCCCGTCTCACCGCTGCCTCCTCCCTGTCCCGTCTCACCGCTGCCTCCTCCCTGTCCCGTCTCACCGCTGCCTCCTCACCATCCCGTCTCACCGCTGCCCCTCCCTGTCCCGTCTCACCGCTGCCCCCTCCCCTCCTTGTCTCACTGCAGCTCCCTTGCAGGAAAGATCAAGTTACAATTGCATCCACTGATGCGGGGACATGTCTACCTGATATGGGGTGTGGGGTGTTAGAGTTCTGAATGACGGACCTCCTGGGGGCTCCTGAGGCGTTGACGTCTGACAGGACGCATATGGTGGTTGGAGGGTTCGTTTGGTGTGTTACTCCGACAGATAGAAGCTTAACACATGCGGTGCTTTGGGTCCTGTCAGATGAAAAACGACTGTTCTTTTCTGTCTGTGGTGACCTGCTGTAATCTGCTGGACGTGACATGGCCTATACCAGTGTTATATGATGTCTTAAAGCATTACATTATTTTGTGGAAGGCGGACGCTTGTCTGGAAAATGACACTCGGCCGTCTTGTTGCCATGCAAGCACAAGTCAAGCACAAGTCAAGGCGAGTGCGTTGAATATTTAATCTGTGCTAACACACAGCTGCAATGCCGCGGCAGCACGGTGCAGCTGCAAGAAACCTGCCAACGAGTCTTTCCGCATATTTTGCTGTTTGCCGTTCGGCCCTGACTGTTGGAGTTAGGGGTGCGTCTATCGCTCAAAGCTAGCACCATAGCAAGCCGGCAAACCGGCCTTCACTTCAGTATCACAAGGATAGTCAGAGTCGCCACCAGTCCGGCTTCTGGCGAATCCTTGAAAGCATGCACAATCCCAATGCCGATTTCGAGCGAGCTAATGCCTTCTCTGCGCCTGCAGCACCATCCACACAAAGCAACGACACCTACACCACAGCGAACCTGATGAATTCCTGCACCTTACCACATACGTGATCACTCCAATACCTTGCAAGTCGCCCCTCCACTGAGAGCATGTTCAGCTGAGAAGAGCGAGTGAAGACTGTGTTTACTCCGCCCCACAGCCGTGCCGTTTTTTGTTGTTTTTCCCCGGAGCGGCCTAAAGCCATATTCCGGGTACGGTCGCTGGCACGGCTGTCGCCGTTTACCGACAGCCGTGCCGGCGTCGGTACTCGACGGTTTACGTCCTCCTCTGATTGCATGCCTGGCGTTCATGAGAGAGAACATTCCGATGCGTGCCGGTCATTGAGGCCCGTCGCCGGGCACGACCAAGAGATGGACGACGGGTCCTGCGCAGTACCGCGGTGCCGGGGCGCCAGGCAGGCCGGCCGGCAGGAGTTCACAGCCCGCCGAAGGTCGCCCGATCACCGACCGCAGCCGCCGCCGCCGGCAACTACAGCCCGCACACGGAGCTGAGACTGAGGTGTGCAGCTTCAACACAGCCCGCACACGGAGCTGAGACTGAGGTGTGCAGCTTCAACACAGCCCGCACACGGAGCTGAGGTGTGCAGCTTCAACACAGCCCGCACACGGAGCTGAGGTGTGCAGCTTCAACACAGCCCGCACACGGAGCTGAGGTGTGCAGCTTCAACACAGCCCGCACACGGAGCTGAGGTGTGCAGCTTCAACACAGCCCGCACACGGAGCTGAGGTGTGCAGCTTCAACACAGCCCGCACACGGAGCTGAGGTGTGCAGCTTCAACACAGCCCGCACACGGAGCTGAGGTGTGCAGCTTCAACACAGCCCGCACACGGAGCTGAGGTGTGCAGCTTCAACACAGCCCGCACACGGAGCTGAGATGTGCAGCTTCAACACAGCCCGCACACAGGGCTAACAATGAGCTGAGAGGTGCCTAGCTTCACCGTGCAGCCAGCACACTCCGGCTGAGGTGTACAGTCGGTCTCATAATGAGCTTCCCTTACCTTGTTTCTAAAACTCGTCTAATTTCACTTCTGTGTACATGGAGGACTGATTTAAGGGAACATGTGGTACCTACCTAGGTAGGTCTTCCCGGACCAAAGTTCGTAAACATAAAGTTCGTAACGGAAAAGGTTCGTAAGCGAAGGTTCGTATGCAAAGGTTCGTATGCAAATGCTCGTATCGGATAAGGTTCGTATGGGATTAAAGTTCGTGACGGCTAAGGTTCGTAATGTAAAAGGTTCGTATCGGATAAAGTTCGTATTAAAAAAGTTCGTAACGGATAAAGTTCGTATGCAAAAGGTTCGTATGCGGAAGTTCGTAAAGGAAAAAGTTCGTAAGCAAAGGTTCGTATGGAAAGGTTCGTATCGGATAAGGTTCCTAACCTTTGCTTACGATTTTTTCCCGTAACGAAGCTTAGGTTTACGAACTTGTGTCCGGTTACCGTTATCCTTCCGAACGGAGAGAGATAGAGACACCGTAAACATTAACGACTTTTTTAATACGAACTTTATTCGATGCGAACCTATTGCCCTGATGACAGGCAACACGTTACTGTTTACGGTGTCTCTCTATCTCTCTCCGTTCGGAAGGGTAACGGTAACCGGACAAAAGTTCGTAAACATAAGGTTCGTAATGGAAAAAGTTCGTAAGCAAAGGTTCGGAACCTTATCCGATACGAACCTTTGCATACGAACCTTTGCTTACGAACTTTTTCCATTACGAACTTTTTCCTTTACGGACTAAAGCATACCAACCTTTTGCATACGAACTTTATATGTTACGAACTTTTTTAACACGAACTTTATCCGATACGAACCTTTTCCATTACGAACTGTAGCCTTTACGAACTTTGTCCCATACGAACCATATCCGATACCAACCTTTGAATACGAACCTTTGCTTACGAACTTTTTCCTTTACGAACTTCAGCATACGAACCTTTTGCATACGAACTTTATCCGTCACGAACTTTTTGAATACGAACTTTATCCGATACGAACCTTTTCCATTACGAACATTAGCCGTTACGAACTTTATCCCATACGAACCTTCTCCGATACGAACCTTTGCACACGAGCCTTTGCTTACGAACTTTTTCCGTTACGAACCTTATGTTTACGAACTTTTGTCCGGTTACCCTAGGTAGGTACCACATGTTCCCTTAAATCAGTCCCTTCATGTACACAGAAGTGAAATTAAATGAGTTTCAGAAACATGTTAGGGGAATATCATTATGAGACCGACTGTGCATACATACAGCTCCACTGCAGCCCACACACAGCTCAGAATGGGCTCTGAACTGAGGTGTGCACAGCTCCAGCACAGAAGGTGCACATAACACAGCTTTCACTGAGCTGGAGAGGTGTACATATGCATGTACAGTGTTGACTAAGCTGGCCCTGGGGAGGTGTAAAACACCACAACAGCCCACACCACGGCTCTGTGGCCGATGGCTGTATGTGACCTATGTCGGGTGTTGATCCCGCCGGTCCGTGTCGCGGCAGGGCGCCACGCCTGACACCGTGCACGCGCCTCCGGCCGTGACGCGTCGTGACGGCCCGTGACGCGCCGTGACGCGAAGATGGCCCGGCAGGTCGCCGCACGGAGGCATCGCCGGCGGGCGCGACCGTGACAGACGACACCTTCACGATCAGAAGCGACAGAGTGCGTTTAACTAACCGTGACTGATATCTGACGGCCAGCAATGCTATAGGTAATGTATTTGTACATGTTTATTTTATTCTGAGTCACAAGCAAGTTCAACTTCCAGATTCCTCATTCTTACAATCCGTATTGCGCACTGTGTCATTACATAAGTGTGCACAGTTGACACGGAGTATTGCACAGTTGACACGGAGTAGTGCACAGTTGACACGGAGTAGTACACAGTTGACACGGAGTAGTGCACAGTTGACACGGAGTAGTGCACAGTTGACACGGAGTAGTGCACATTTGACATGGAGTAGTGCACAGTTGACACGGAGTAGTGCACAGTTGACATGGAGTAGTACACAGTTGACACGGAGTAGTGCACATTTGACACGGAGTAGTGCACAGTTGACATGGAGTAGTGCACAGTTGACACGGAGTAGTGCACAGTTGACACGGAGTAGTGCACAGTTGACACGGAGTAGTGCACATTTGACACGGAGTAGTGCACATTTGACACGGAGTAGTGCACAGTTGACACGGAGTAGTGCACAGTTGACACGGAGCAGTGCACAGTTGACACGGAGTAGTGCACAGTTGACACGGAGTAGTGTACAGTTGACACGGAGTAGTGCACAGTTGACACGGAGTAGTACACAGTTGACACGGAGTACTCCAGGCGATACTCATTACTCGTACTACACTGTTCAGGAGTTTAGCAACCTTTAGTGAAAATCGAGGTCAATTTTCAGCTCCGTGTTGGTGCTAAATTTACGCCCCACTAGCGGCTTTTCTTAGTGTATGGGTGCTTTATTCAGCAACTTAGTAGCTTAGCGATGATTGTACGTGACACACGGTACTTAGTAATAGCATGTGAAAAGAATAAGTGTGCTGCCAGAATAGCATGACCTGTTGAGGAAGTTCTCGCTGTAGCAGTTGTTAAGCATCTAAGTGCTTCACTCAGAGCATTTTAAGTGAAAGGACTCTTTCCCAAGCCCCACCTAGCAGCCGGGCGGCTAATCTTTTTTAACAGTGTAACACGCTGAAACAATCAGCAGGGTTTAAGATACAGGAAGAAGGAAATGATGGGTTCATTAACCGACTTCGATGTCCCTGGAAACTGTCAAAATTGCTATTGCGTCAGACGATATTCCACAACCTCGTATGCCTTCGAAGATACAAGGTCAAGTATGCCGATGTCCACGGTCAGAGTCATCTATGCCGTAGATATCAGACATGTTCAGCAGTATGTTACAGTCTTTACGAGCATCATGCACACGTCTTCCTTGAAATCGCACTATCCAGCTCCACCCGAGTCGTTAGGTCTGATGGGATCACCCTCATGAACGATAATATACATACTCATGAGACGCAATGAGACGTTTAATTTTACGTGCAAAAGGCGATGGCTCTTCCTGCATGATGTCTGTAAGGGCAACTCTCAAACACCTGTACAAAGTCAAATCTTTGAGCGCATCTTGTTATGGGAAACAAATTCAATTTATTCATCGATTTTTTTGCTCTAGACGTCGTGTTTTCGATTATAACCGTGTTCGTTATTATTTGTGAAAAAGCGGTACGCTCGCCCCGATGAGGAATACGGCGGCGGCCCTGCCGTTGTGACAGAGGCCCGTGGGCGGCGGTATCTCGCTGCTCCGTCTCTCGTGACCCACCCGGACATGACCCCGGCTAATCAGCACGGCCCGTGCCCCCGGCTGTTCAGCACGGCTCGTGACCCCGGCTTCTCAGTACCGCACCACCAGCGGAGCCGGCCGTGACCCGGCTCAAACGCACCCCGAGCCCCGGCCGAGGTAGTCAGCCGGCCTTCTCGAACGGGCGCCAACCCGCGACAGGAACACGGCCGCTACAAGAGTTCAGGATAACCCCAGGACATCAGAACGATTGCAGGACAGCAGAACGACCCCAAAACGTCAGGACGACTCCAGGGGCCACATAGCAGCTTCAGAAGTCCAAGCGCAAACCTACGAGGCATCGAGCCGCAATGGGAAGTCATTGTATTGGCTTCACACAATCAAAATCCGTTCCGGTCAGATAATTTATATATATATACCACATAATCATTGAAATTTCATATGTATAAAATCGTTCCTGAAGTGGAACACCCCAGCGCGTGTTATGACCGTGTGATTTGTCATCAGCCCGTATCGGAACATGTCGTTCACGGCTCAATAAACTCGGGCCGGTGACGTGACCAGTGCCTGATGTCATGAGATGCGACTCAGCCAATCATGCGTGCCTAATTACCGAGCCGAGCGCGACCGCGGCGCTATGGATGTGTGGCCTTGGAGGGTTCGGTGACGTCAGACGTGTTAGACCGTCTCGGCGCATGTATCTCTGGTTACCTTACTGCGTCCAAACTCCAAAGTCATCAACGGAAGCGTGGTATGGTGCTCCTGTGGGATCAAATACTTTTGTCCTTCTTAGTATGCGGAAAATTGTCGAAGAGGCCATTCCGTCAATTGAAACTGATACGGCTTCCGCATGTAGGGACCTTCATCGCCGGTTTAGCCACCACATAATTAATACAAGGTCGGAGGCATATCACTGACCCCGAAATGTCAGTATAATTCTGCACCAGTACAAGTAACAGCGGCGACTCAACGTTACCAAAAGCGATATATACTCGCAACAACGTTCTGACCAGATTTACATTAAGCCAAAAACAGCGATGGGAAAGTGTCGCCATCGCCTCCCCAACTGGCCCCGTCTGGCTGGCCGGGTACATACGAGGGTCCCCAGCTCTCAGCTAGCACAGGTGCCTCTCAGATCTGCATTATTCAGTATTCACCAGGGCTCAGCTCGGCGAGTCGCCGCCATTGAGAAACATGGCCCCGCACACCGCTGCCGCCGCCGCCGCCGCCGCCGCCGCCGCTGCCGCCACCGCCGCCGCCGACACCGGGTGTGACTGGTGACTGGTGTCTGGTGTCTGCTGACTTGTGAATGGTGTCTGGTGAGTTGTGGATGGTGACTGGTGACAGGTAACTGGTGTCTGGTGAGTTGTGAATGGTCACTAGTGAGTTGTAAATGGTGAATGGTGAGTCGTGAATTGTGAATGGTGAACTGGTATCTGGTGGTGAGTTTTGAATGGTCACTAGTGAGTCGTAAATGGTGACTGGTGACTGGCGAGTTGTGAATGGCTGGTAACTGGTGTCTGATGAGTTATGTCTGGTGAGTTGTGAGTGGTATCTGGTGAGGTCTGAATGGCTGGTAACTGGTGTCTGATGAGATATGTCTGGTGAGTTGTGAGTGGTATCTGGTGAGGTGTGAATGGCTGGTAACTGGTGTCTGATGAGATATGTCTGGTGAGTTGTGAGTGTTATCTGGTGAGGTGTGAATGGTGTTTGGTGACTGGTGACTGGTAACTGGTGTCTGATGAGTAATGTCTGGTGAGTTGTGAGTGGTATCTGGTGAGGTGTGAATGGCTGGTAACTGGTGTCTGATGAGTTATGTCTGGTGAGTTGTGAGTGGTACCTGGTGAGGTGTGAATGGCTGGTAACTGGTGTCTGATGAGTAATGTCTGGTGAGTTGTGAGTGGTATCTGGTGAGGTGTGAATGGTGACTGGTGACTGGTGATCGGTGACCAGCTATTGATGTCTGTTGACTGGTGACTGGCTACGGATGCTTGTATACCACGCAACGTTGGGTGCAGCACATTCAGCGTACTTAGAACACACGAGTGCTGCAGATCAAGGCTCCTTGGTTTTCTTCGAATGTTCTTCAAAGAACCTGCCGACTAGACCACTGACCACTGACCATAGGCCCCTGAGGCCGACAGGTTTTGATCAGGGAATACTGCCGACTAGACCACTGAGACCGACAGGTTCTGATCAGGGGATCCTGCCGACTAGAGCACTGAGACCGACAGGTTCTGATCAGAGGATCCTGCCGACTAGACCCCTGAGACCGACAGGTTCTGATCGGGAATACTGCCGACTAGACCACTGAGACCGACAGGTTCTGATCAGGGAATACTGCCGACTAGACCCCTGAGACCGACAGGTTTTGATCAGGGGATCCTCCCGACTAGACCACTGAGACCGACAGGTTCTGATCAGGGAATCCTGCCGACTAGACCACTGACCACGGACCATAGACCACTGAGACCGACAGGTTCTGATCAGGGGATCCTCCCGACTAGACCCCTGAGATCGACAGGTTCTGATCAGGGAATCCTGCCGACTAGACCACTGAGACCGACAGGTTCTGATCAGTGAATCCTGCCGACTAGGCCACTGACCACTGACCATAGACCCCTGAGACCGACAGGTTCTGATCAGGGAATCCTGCCGACTAGACCACTGACCACGGACCATAGGCCACTGAGACCGACAGGTTCTGATCAGGGGATCCTTCCGACTAGACCCCTGAGATCGACAGGTTCTGATCAGGGAATCCTGCCGACTAGAGCACTGAGACCGACAGGTTCTGATCAGTGAATCCTGCCGACTAGGCCACTGACCACTGACCATAGACCCCTGAGACCGACAGGTTCTGATCAGGGAATCCTGCCGACTAGACCACTGACCACTGACCATAGACCCCTGAGACCGACAGGTTCTGATCAGGGGATGGATGGCCAGTATAGCGGACAGTGTGCCGCCGCCGCGCCCCAAACAAACGTTCCATGTCAAAACCCAACAGAGCGGCTCCCCGACACTGCAAACATGGTGTATCAACGGCGTATTGAACAGTGACGACGCACTGCGTATTGCACAGTGACGACGCACTGCGTATTGAACAGTGACGACGCACTTGAGCTCTGAAAGTTACGGTTTCTGCGACAGTGACTATGAATCAGATGAGGAACAGACTAGGTAATATCTCTACAGTCGTCATACTTTTAATGGTTCAGATAGGTCAGGGGAGATTTGCTATCAACGGTTCCATCCTGCATTAGATATCACACAAAGCCCGCATTGCCGGCCTGAACGCCTCCTAAGCTCCTGACTGCTAATCTAATCGGTGTTTCGCTTTGTCGATCACGGTCGGAGCGGCTGGGGTCTCTTCGGTTATGAAGAGGAAAATCAGTTATCACTGTCCACAGATAGTCGGGCAATCCTTAAGATATTTTACCGCAAACATGGCGATTATGAAGCTTATGAATGTTAAGGTGGTATGACTTTAATTGGAATGTCCTGGACATCGAGGAAGAGGTTTAATTTTAACAGACGAAGATAATGAATCCATGTTGCCTATGCAAATAATTTCAACTGATTTAATCATTATGAACAAGGGTGTTGGGCGCAACAACAACAAAAGAACACCCTTGTGCATGGTTTCCGTCAGAACACGGGCAATGGAGGATTAAGACCATTCACATATAGCAGTAGTGAAATGCGGGTTGAACATGTTCAGTCATTCAGGAAAAGCTGCTTAAGCCACGCCGGGTCTGTATAGAATTTCCCCTTGAGCTTCACAGACGAGAGCAAATAGGATCACTGGTTCTGTCGTTGCTACGAAGGCTGCTTAGCTTGGAACCTTGACACAAACAACACGGCATAGTGCGAGCAGGGCCGTCCCATGGTTTAGGCTTAAGCCACCTTGCTCAGTGACCGTTTGGTTCAGACGTGGTAATGGGAGTAGATCCATCAGGGACAGAAAGCAAAGAAAAAGCAAAATCCTCAACTTACTATGTACAGAGCCCCCCCCCCCCCCCCCCCACCTACCAAAAGTTGGGAGATACCCGCATTCAAAATTATGGGGACATTCTACTTAAGCAGTAAGCACGGGTGGTGACACTTCAATTTTGCCGATGCAATTTTGGAGGCCATGCATTCAAAAATTGAAGAAAAGGCACCCTTCCAGACATGACGATTTTATTTTTATTTTCCTGTTGATATTCATCTTCGGTAGTTCATTCATTAGTTCAATATCAGTTTTGAAACCGGTTTATAATCTCAACATCATTTCTTTTCTTTTTCAACAGAAATAAATGATTCAAGGGTAAGTCATGTCATGCATGACAATAACTCTTGTTTGAGGTTCATGACAGTCTTAAAATCGTTAAACGTCGTGTAAAACAACCATCACCTTCTGAGAAACACTTTCGTAATACACAAAAAAGTAATATCGAATTTCTAGAATTTATACGTATCCCTCAAAGAGCAAATTGACTTCCAAGTCACGGGCAGTAACGAAAAATGTAGAAAATGACTGGTATGACTTCAAAACCTATAAACAGAATTAACAATCCACTGATCTTGCTTTCAAAGGGGTCCGACAAGTCATGCAAAACAAGCTTGATACACGTATTTGCAGTACGTTACTAAAAGATGGCAGAATTTCAGTCGTCGATACAGGGGTGTCGCCTCACAATTTTGTGTGTGTGGCAGCCAGGTGTTTGCTCCCCCTCGCCACTCACATAGGGCTTATGTTAAACTCCTGCCAATCTGGGGGACCGAAAAGCGATCTGAGCGAACATGGGACCCTCCCCCCCCCCGGTGGCGACGTCACTGTGTCGATATAGATGTGTATATATTTGTATATGCATACGTCCAATATGTATCTATATCTATATCTATATCTATATCTATATATATATATATATATATATATATATATATATATATATATATATATGATATATGTAAATATATCAACTTCAAACGGCTATCATGATTGTCCTTGCCATTGCCTTAATCGAACATCTGCAAAGCGACTGAACCTGTTTCCTGTCCGCCAGTACTGCCACTCTGCAGACTTCCTACTTGACTTACAAGGATAGCAGACGTCATCTCTGCCTGCCACACACCTGAGTGGTTGGCAGCGAGGTCGCCGACTGAACTGACCGACACCTGGCGGCCACCTCACCGACCGAGCGTCCCGCGCGATCGTATCGGGGTGATCGGGTGCTCGGAGCCGTCTTGGAGCCGCCCCGGAGCCGTCTGGAGCCGTCTGGAGCCGTCTTGGAGCCGTCTGGAACCGTCTGGAGCTGTCTTGGAGCCGTCTTGAAGCCGTCTTGAAGCCGTCTCGGAGCCGTCTGGAGCCATCTGGAGCCGTCTGAAGCCGTCTTGAAGCCGTCTCAGAGCCATTCGGAGCCGCCTCGGAGCCATTCGGAGTCGCCTCGGATCCATTCTGAGCCCCCTCTGAGTTATTCGGAGCCGCCTCGGAGCCATTCGGAGTCGCCTCGGAGCCATTTGGAGTCGCCTCGGATTCATTCGGAGCCCCCTCGGAGTCATTCGGAGCCGCCTCGGAGCCATTCGGAGTCGCCTCGGAGCCATTCGGAGTCGCCTCAGACCCTCCGATTGGCAGCGAGGACACCGGGCCGGCCAGATATCCGATCCCGAACCGCACCACATCGGCACCACAGCGGCACCACAGCGGCACCATAGCAGCAGTGTTGTGGTCCGCCCCCGGGGATCACGGAGCAACGAGAAACCGCAACACGGGATCACGGAGTAACGATAAACCGCAACACGAAATGGCCGCCCGACTTCACAGCGAAAATGTTGAGCCTCCGCTGCGCTGGGATGCATGCAACACAGCCTCGTCCGAAAGCCAGTCCGATGGATGGGTGAAACAGTCAGCTGGATGGTGTGCCTAGCAGTGCAGTGTAGGCAGAACAAACGAACAGAACAAACATATTCACCGGCCTCGAGCTCTGCAGCAGCAAGGCAAGTCAACCAACAAACCAGCAGTAAACCAACAGCCCTCTTCTGCTCACCAGAGATTGACAGTCTGTCACGAACCCGACGGTCTGACCAAACTGACCAATTGACCATGCCACGGTCCGGCCTCCCGTCACCGTGGAGTGGCCAGGCAGATATATCGTGGGAGCGCCCGCACGTGTCCGTCACGGCCGTGTGGTACACCATTGCAGGGTGTGGGCCGCTGGCACCCAGTCGACGTGGGAAATAACACTTTTCGACAGAGTTGCAACTCCTGTTACACACACCACGGTTAGTTATCGACAGCTGAGGCCTGGCCGCCGGAATTAATTATGTGGGTTTCTTCGCCACAAACGGTACCTGTAATGACAACCGAGACTTTGCCTAATTAAACTATTGTCTGGTTTGCTTCACCACGGCCGTAACTTTCACCGTCCACACAATGCTGAAGAATCTGAGGTGAGACCACCTCAGAGAGCAGGCATATAGAAAGCAGGTATCCACCTGCATGATCGCTATTGGCATTTGGTATTTAGCACTACCGCATTTCCATAATTAGCGAAAAAGGCCGCCCATATCACCGAATCTTTATATCACCGATAGACCCCGTCACCCCACACATGGCAAAACAAGACAACTGACGGCAAACCACAGTCATGTGCAAAGTGCATAGCAGCCAGGCTTCCCAGTAAATGTCGTCTGACCTTCAAACTTATCTCCCCACACCCGAAAACACTGAACAGCGGAAACCGTACCCAAACACACTGCCACAACAGCGGGCGGAAAAGGCCACTTCTTCCCCAAACACCGACCCGCACCGCCGGCCCGGTCAGGCCGAGGTGATGTTTTCGTGCCGGGGGCGCCACTCGCCGGCCCGGTCAGGCCGAGGTGATGTTGTCGTGCCGGGCGCCGTTCGCCGGCCCGGTCAGGCCGAGGTGATGTTTTCGTGCCGGGGGCGCCACTCGCCGGCCCGGTCAGGCCGAGGTGATGTTTTCGTGCCGGGCGCCGTTCGCCGGCCCGGTCAGGCCGAGGTGATGTGTTCGTGCCGGGGGCGCCACTCGCTGGCCCGGTCAGGCCGAGGTGATGTTTTCGTGCCGGGGCGCCGTTCGCTGGCCCGGTCAGGCCGAGGTGATGTTTTCGTGCCGGGCGCCGTTCGCCGGCCCGGTCAGGCCGAGGTGATGTTTTCGTGCCGGGGGCGCCACTCGCTGGCCCGGTCAGGCCGAGGTGATGTTTTCGTGCCGGGGGCGCCGTTCGCCGGCCCGGTCAGGCCGAGGTGATGTTTTCGTGCCGGGGGCGCCGCTCGCGGCTCACGACCCGTCACCCAGCCGGGTAATCACCGCCGCGGCTACCTGTGACGCACGTTCCTCCCGGCGGTCCCGTCACGCGCCCCGTCACGTGACGGAATGCCACACTCGCCGCCGGTGCGCTGGGTTCGCCGCCAGTGCGCCACGGCCGCCGCCGCCGCGCCGGTGGTCCACTTGGCCTGTCTGTAGCCACGTCTACCTCCCGCTGTGCCCCCGCCACACCCAAGCCGCGGGGTTGCAGGCTAAAGCTCAGCCGCCGCTGCCGCTGCCGCTGCCGCTGCCACGGTCACGGCCAGGGCTGACTCCGCCACGGTCATAGCCTGCGCTGCTGGTCGCGCCGTGTTTGCAGGGTTCGGCTCTGCGGCGGCGGCGGCGGCGGCGGTGTCTGTAGAGGTCATGCGCACCGCCGCGCGCCGCGCCGATGACGTCAGATCAGGGGGGGGGGGGAGGGGGTGTCGGGAGGGGGGACGTGTCCGATGATGCGATATGTGTCGACCGTCACCTGATAGGCCAGACGCCGCCGTGTCGGGCCCGGCTGAGGACCCTGCTGGCTGATTCTACAGCCAGACTGGGCTGATAAGGACAGGGTCTGTTGATTCAGAGGATATGTTGGGCCGACATGAACCCCGCTGATTGGGTGACTGAGTTGGATGTTCTTAGTCACCAACAAATGCCACCGTGCCGGGGTTTTAAGTGAATATTACGTCACTGATACTTGTCGCTTGGCAGGGCTATAGGGAAATGCGCATTGCGACGAAACTTCTGCAAGATTTAGCATCGGCACATTCTTGACTGCATTAGCTAAGCCGATGAAGGCACACGGTGCATTGATTAACTCGGGCGTCGCTGGGGTCTCCAGCCGAACGCGCCGCGCTGGGGGGGGGGGAGGGGCAATTTTACCCCCTCGTATCTCCCGAACCAATGACGGCAGCGAGGCGCACAAGGCGTTGATATAAAACTTTCAATGAGACGAAGCTAATGCATACCCGAAATTCTTAAAATAAAGTCACATGTCAGGTCATGGTCAGGTCAAAGGTCAAAACCGAGGTACCAGGTGTTGATGGCCATACTTTCCATTCAAAACCTTATATTGCGACTATTACCACACAAAGTGCTCTCAAGGGTATAATGCATCTCTCGCATAAGCGAAAGTGAAATTCTAAGCAAAGGTCAAGATTAAGGTCAGGTCACAAAAGGTCACTAATGGCAAGAGGTCTACGAAATTCATGCGACACATGTTTTATGGGTTATTTTACGCGTATAATTAGATAGAAGTAGCCATTTTCACAACCTGAACCGATATCATGGCCCTTAGGTGAAGCTTGGGTCAAGGTCAGGTCACAATTATTCCAAACTTTGATAACCTTTCTTACACATGTAAACTCAACGCACTTTTATTCGGCCAAACCCTCACTGAAAATCAAGGAATACTCATCGCACACCACCTACAAGCATGTATAGCACACACCCAACGATTTAAGACCCAACAGTAACACAAACATTTCACAAACGCTAGCCCGACTGTTGCCGCCCGGGGTCTGGCCGCCTGGTACCTGCATTTCCCCTGGCTGCTCGGTGGGCTGTTGGCGGGGGCCGGCGTTACCTGTTGCTTGGTTTCGTTATGTTTTGTTCCATTTCATTCTGTTGGAGAGGCGCTTTAATTGAAGCTTGAGCTTTTGCGCCGATTCGCAACTGTCTGTTGCATTGGCAGATCCAGGGGGGGGGGCATCAGGGGCAAATGCAGGTACCAGGCGGCCAGATCCCCCTGCAGATCCCCCCCGCAGGAATCTGGGGAGGCATTTAATACAAGTATGCCCCCACCGCGCGTTCCCAATTTATCGTAAAATCGTAAAAATTGTCTTTGCAGCAGGCAAAATCCAGCTATCCACAGTCCAAAACCGGAAAATGTCGCGCCGCTTCGCGGCATGACACAACTTTCGCAATTGCTTATACTAATTTGCAAAATGGGAAAATGAATTCCATTAAGTGTCTGGCAGAGGCTCTCTTTGGCGGTAATTGCTGGTACTGGCGGATCCAGGGGGCCATCAGGGGCAAATGACCCCTCCCCACAGGAATCTGAGAGGGGCATTCAATGCAAGTATGCCCCCCCCCCCCGCGTTCCCTGCACTGAACGTGAAAAACAATGGTCTTAGGAGAAAACTTAATGAAAACGGAAGTTGTTTTTTTCTCGAGTGATTTAATTTGAAGTTTGTGTGTATCCCTTTCTTTCAATGATAGACAAAACAGCGCAACTGATGCAATTCAAGAAGCCCTGGTGACACATAACCCGCGCCCCGATGGGGGGGGGGGGGCAGAATCTGCCTTCCCCCTCCCGGAATTTCTCAATAACTTGAAAACTATGACAGATATCAATGTCAAACTTTCAGTACCATATGTTGCATCCATTATACGTCTTTTCACCAAATTCCACTGAAATTGATGTAGTATTTTGGGAAACAATCACGTTTTAATGACGCCATGTCATTCCATTTTTGGTGAGAAAAAAAAGATCAATGTTTGAACAATCGTAGAAAATAGTGTTTTGAAGCAAATTGCACATAAAAACGTCTAAAGAAAGGAAATGACATTCTCTTCAAATCGCCATCTCGGATTTGTTACATTTTGTGTTTTTGACCCCCCCCCAAAAAAAAAATCTACCTTTTTCGGAGTAAAAAAAATCCACAAAACAAATTTTTGTGAATTTGAAAAGTGAATTTCTTAAGCTCGATTACCAAAATAAGGTGACCGGCCCAAATCCGGAGAAAAAAATGGGGGTATCTTTTGCCACAAAAAGATGCCCCCCCCCCCACGGAGAGAGGCTGGATCCGCCGGTGGTCTGTTGTAATATATGTATCCTTTGTTAAACAAAATAAACTGAAACTGAAACTGAAAACATAGGGTCAAAATTTGAAATAGATTAACATAAATAAAAAAGGCATGTTTCTAGACCAGTTTTGTTTCAGAAACACAGTGGTGGTATTTATTTTTTCAGTATCTGGTCACTAAAAGCAAAAAAATGCAATTTAGAAAAATGACGTCATGAGTTACTCATACTTAGGGAGCCATAAGTCAGTCAAAAATAAAGATATTGCTTTGAATTTTGGTTTGAGTATCGCCAATACCTGGTTATCCAACATATATTCCGTTTTTTTACATTTTCAACACAAAAAAAATTGTGGGAATTTTTCCGATTTATTTTTTATTTTTTTTTATTTTTGGGGATAACAAATCCACAATTTCGAAAATCCGAGATAGCCATTTTGAAGAGAATGTAATTCCCTTCTTTTTGACGTTTTTTTTGTATTATCAAAACTCAATTTTCTACGATTTGTCAAACATTTTTCGTTTTTCCACCAAAAATGGCATGACATGACGTCATTAATACGTGACTATCTCCCAAAGTACTACATCAATTTAATTGAAATTTACCGAAAAGACGTAGAATTGATGCCGCATAAGGTACTAAAAGTTTCACGTCCATATCTATAATAGTTTTCAAGTTATTGAGAAAAGCCGTGAGGGGGAGGGTAAATTTTACCCCCTCCCAGTGTCGCGCTGGTTAACTGATAACTCATACTGTGTCTAGCCGTCACAAGGTGTATTGCAATGGAAGGTAACTTTGTGTGCTACCCTAGCAGGAAATGGAACCTTCACTCATAACAACGTCTCGCAAGGCGTTTTCACCGATCGAAGATACGTCACCGATTTTAAATTACAAGTTGCATCATTCTCCGCTCCCTTATTCTGTGGAAATATGATGATTATGTGGAAATACTCGGTACCGCTTGGCAGGCAGCAGCTCGATTATAAAGTGTTATATTCCTGTCGCTATCAGATCCCGGGCTGCAGTATACCACCCAGACGCGTGGTGTTGGTGACGGTGGCTCACGTCCACTGCTTCACGTAACGGGCGGCCCGTCAGCGACTCAGCAGTTACCACCAGCCCCAGCTGCACGGGCGGCGGCCGAGGTGTGCACCCCGCGAACCCCGTCCATGGAGTGGAGCGGGGCGGGGGGCGGGGGGGGGGGCATCACGCGATCACGGTGTACGCCTCAGGTGCCACACGGGGCGGGAGCGGTGTCCGCCGCGGCCGGCCGGACTGACTGTCCGAATGGCACTCTGTCAGACTGACTGCCAGACTGTTGGACTGTCAGACTGTCAGACTGCCATACTGTCGGACTGTCGGACTGTCAGACTGTCAGACCGTCAGGCTGTCAGACCGTCAGACTGCCTGTCAGACTGTCAAAAAATCATGCTGTCAAACTTCAGTCTGGCGGACTGCCGCTGCAGAGTTGTGGCAGGACCGCTCCCCGCGGCGAGTGGAGGTGACCAAGAGGCGACTACTTGATCAGCGTCCAGCTTCTCCACAGCTGTTGTCTCTCTCCGTCGACTCCGTCTGACTGCGACTAAGCGAGTCCATTGTGTGATGAATCGCTCGACTCTGATTCGAGAGACCAGCTTCCGGGTTCACCGGTCTGGAATCCAGCTCTATTTGTATTCAGGACCACCTCAGACCTGTGATACTCGGGAGTTTCTGCTTAACCCTATCTGTCGTATATTTGCATTGGATGAGTCACGTGCTGTATGGTTCATTGGATCCCCTCACTCAGAGCAGGTAACCGGCGGCAGCAGCTGACGGGATTGGCCGAGCATCCCATCTGCAGGGCAGTCGAGCAGCCCCTCACCGAGTCAACTGCGGCCGTTACCGAGCACCCCTCAGCTCGCGGACGGACGGGAGGAGGGGCGACTTCAAAGAGCCCGGTCCGCACCATGAGCTGATGTATGTACATAGCCCGCCGGCTGCTTATGCATATCAGATAGCGGTCCTGCGATGTGTCGCACTGCACTGCAGATTGTGGGCCATAGCAGCAGCAGGACCGACCCGCCGGACCGCCGGACCGCCGGACGGACGGACGGACGGACGGACGGACGGACGGACGGACGGACGGACGGACGGACGGACGGACGGACGGACGGACGGACGGACGGACGGACGGACGGACGGACGGACGGACGGACGGACGGACGGACGGACGGACGGACGGACGGACGGACGGACGGACGGACGGACGGACGGACGGACGGACGGACGGACGGACGGACGGACGGACGGACGGACGGACGGACGGACGGACGGACGGACGGACGGACGGACGGACGGACGGACGGACGGACGGACGGACGGACGGACGGACGGACGGACGGACGGACGGACGGACGGACGGACGGACGGACGGACGGACGGACGGACGGACGGACGGACGGACGGACGGACGGACGGACGGACGGACGGACGGACGGACGGACGGACGGACGGACGGACGGACGGACGGACGGACGGACGGACGGACGGACGGACGGACGGACGGACGGACGGACGGACGGACGGACGGACGGACGGACGGACGGACGGACGGACGGACGGACGGACGGACGGACGGACGGACGGACGGACGGACGGACGGACGGACGGACGGACGGACGGACGGACGGACGGACGGACGGACGGACGGACGGACGGACGGACGGACGGACGGACGGACGGACGGACGGACGGACGGACGGACGGACGGACGGACGGACGGACGGACGGACGGACGGACGGACGGACCAAACTAGGCAGTACGGCGCGGCGGCGGCGCTTCCTCGTGGTCCGCAGGAGACGCCCTGACAGGACTCCAACCCCGTCCCGACGTGCCATCAGGGCAGCTCACCACCAGATCAGTCCCACACCGGCCACGACAGGACGTCCCAGACGCCCAAGACCCCCAGGACGCACATGATACCCAAGTCGCCCAAGACGCCCAGGACGCCCAGGACGCCCAGAACGCCCGTCGCCCATCTATGTACAGTTGGCCGTCCAGTCGACACGGAAACCCATCGCGCCGTTACTCGCCGCAGCGACAGTCGGATGCGTTATTAATGGCGACGCTGCGCTGTGCCATCTGTCGCGCGTTACGCCGACCAGCCGGCGGCGGCGGCGGCTCATGGGAGTCATTGGACCGGCCGTTCGCAGCTCATCCGCACTCACGGATCTTCACGGTGGCGGTGGCGTGGCGGCGCGGTGGGGCGGCGGGGCGGTGGTGGAGTGGTGGGGCGACAGCGCGGTGGGGCGTTGGGGCGTTGGGGCGTTGGGGCGGTGGCGCGGTGGGGCGGTTGCGCGGCGGTGGAGTGGTGAGACAGTGGGGCGGGCGGAGTTGTCTGCCACCCGGTCCACCGCCCACCGCCCAACCCGCCGCAACCGCCGCAATACTGACACACAGAGAGGCACCTGTCACTATCAGACAGAGGATTCAGGGTGCCTCAATCTCGGGCCGTGTGGTGCCGATACGGAATAGGGCCAGCACGAGTCCGCCACTGATACCGGCTTTGGTATCGTAGCCGGTATCAGTGTTTCGGTTGGAGTGCAGGTTGAGGCGCTCAAGTATGATGCATCGCAAAGCAAACCAAGCCACGTCGCAACAGGGAGAAACACGTCCAAGCGCTGGGATCACGATTGTACCAAGGTCATTACCGTACCGAAGTCAACGTAGGATCGAAGTTGGAAGCACTTCCTGCTACTGAAATTAAATGTCATGAAAACGTCGTGAAGGTGTCATGAGCGGGACGACCTGACGCCGGTTTATGCCAGCCACGCGGCATATGCCTCGGTCCCTAACAGATAATTCGCTCCAAGGACAGCCGAGCGGCTAATCAGGCCCGGTCAAAATCCCGGGCATTTTGCCACGCCACAAAAACGACCTGGTAACGCTGGCTATGGGCCGACGTCCTGGAGCCCATGGATACCGAATAATTTGGTTTGAGGTCGACTGGGTACCTCATGGCAGTAATCATGCTCATCGGACAAATCGGAGCACGCTTTTCTTTCGGGCATAGGTGTTATTGAAACGACACTTGTATGACACATAGTAGCGCGTCACTGTCTCCGCCACATCGCGTCATAGTGGCCGTGTTACTTTGCCTGTATAGTGGACGTCAATACCGGACGAGTTCAAAGTGTCGTGATTGCGCATCCCACTCCATCACATATGACACGGAACAGGCAGCTCGACATCCACACCGTATACATTTGAAGCAGTACTTCAAAGGTTCCACATTTGTGTAACCAAGTTCCCGTCGCTTTTTCCAGCTCTGTCGGCGGTGTCGGCTGTTTGTGCACTACCCGAGCGGCGCGCGTGCCGGCGAGCGGCGCGTGTCAACTCACCGTTAGCCGCGACCCGGGGCAGACACGCCGAGCGCCGGTGGCGACCTCGCTGGACCACTTCTGAGGCACGCGCGGCCGCGCCGCGTGGCCCGGGCGGCTCCGCCAACACGCATATATGGGTCGGTCGCACCACTGCACTGTAGCCGGGACGGCCCACCTCGCCAGCGGCGACGGACGGCCAGCTCACTCTCGGACTCGCGCTTCCCCTCCGTCCAGCTGAGCTACGCTGAGCTGCGCGCTGGTGTTAACTACCGGTGCCTGCTCTGCAGAGTGGCGCCCGAGGACAGGCCCACTGACCCACCGGTTCGTCCCCCGCGGCTTCTGACCGCCCCGAGGGCCAGTTAGATGAGAGGATCAGCTTCCAGATGCGGTAACTGCACGGGTGCACGGCAGTGGCAGCGGCCGGAGGCAGCCAGCTGCAGTGAGCCGCGGCCGATCACAGCGAAACTGCCACGCTTCACCGCCGGGGATGATACACACGGTAAAGTCGGATGATACACCTGACCGCATATACAGATGATACACCTGGCCGCATATACAGATGATACACCTGACCGCATATGCAGATGATACACCTGCCCGCATATACAGATGATACACCTGACCGCATATGCAGATGATACACCTGACCGCATATACAGATGATACACCTGACCGCACATACACACGGGTGCATGAGGTGATACACACGACCGAGTGTGGTATACAGGGGATGATCCGAACTGGTGTGTAATGGTGCATAAGCATTCCACGATAGGTTTACCGGGACATAGCAAACAACTATCTTGTGAACCGGCTGTTTATTTTTCCCGACATGATTCTGACCGAGAGGTAACTCAAGTTTGGCGTGGCCCAGATCGGCTGCGCGTTTGCTGATAGGACTAACGCGTGTACTGGTCGGTATGATACATATATGATACCTTGTTCACATTGTGTTGTTGCATGTGTGAATTGTACACAGTATCTCCCCGGCCAGTGACTGCCCGATCAATGAGGAGTAAAGATTAAATTGATAAAATTTTAACCGGCTGAAAATTTATTTCATTTATCCCTATTCCCTGCGGGAGGCCAGAATTACGTTAAAGGGAAATAATGACCTTTTTCCACAAAAATGGAGTTAGCACTTGAAATCGCCAGACGAGACCAAAATATATTGTAAATTCATCACATTTTGCATGAAAACTTCCCTACCGAAAGATATTTCAAGTTAAAGTTGATAAGCGTTCCACACTTTTAACGACCGGTACTTGCAAGTACTTTTGGTCCTCATCAAACTGCGGGCTTTTACCGTATTGTTTTTTTACGCAATGGAGTGGAAAATATATTGTGCGTGCTGCTTGTTGTGATTATATGCCCGGCGATCTTCTAAAACTAACAGCGATTGGAAAAAGTGGCAATAAAATCGGATGCTCATCGATGCACATCAACGGCGGCATAGTTAGTGGTTGCGACCCTCATTTTTTGAAAATCGATTCATTTGTTTTCAACATTAGGAGTTGTGTATAATTTGTCTGTGTCTGTATATAACACTATGCTTTATATTATCATGGAAAATAATATTTTTTCCCAAAAAAACTAACAAACAATAACGCAAAACTGGCAATTAATTCGGAAGCTCATCGATGCACATCGACGGCGACCTATTTAGCGTCGGCGATTTGTTTAAAAAGTAATTGTCATGCTTCTCGGCGCACTTAACCATTGTGGCGAGTTGTTCCTGATTAGTATACCCAAGTCCCGCAGCAGGCTTTGTTAATGACGTCACTGGTGCCATTCTTGTGTAGCATTGCAAAATATATCTGATTTTGAGTTGAAAGCTAATTAAAGACTTATTCAAATAGTTTGAATTTGTTTGTTAATCATTATTAAAGGTAGTTTATCGCTGTATTTCATAGTAGTTGACACTTCAGAAACTTATTACGTAATAATATTGTATCCAATATGCATTTCCCTCGCCTTTTGCTATTGTGGCGCAGTGCCGAGTGCTTTGCGAATACTGGTAGGAAGGACGAATTTGTCAATGACCTTCATGAAGTACACAAGGTACTTGTTTTGTATTTTTTCCAAACTTACAACTTTGAATTTTGGAATAATTTTATTTAATTCTTAAATTTAAATAAAGTAATTTTAAAACCATAACGGTAGCCTAAGAAATTGTTGCTAACAAAATCAAAAGGTCATTATTTCCCTTTAACCTGCGGGGGCAGATCCTGCCCCCCCCCCCCCCATCTCGAGAACCGCTCGGTCAATTTCGATGGGACAAACACCATTCGACTTGTCATAAAAATATATATATTTATAGACCTCAAATATTTTTTTGTTTGTTAACAAATGGAGGGCCAGGGGCACAAAATGGGAACATTTTGGGTGTTTTTTGAACGGTCATTGTGGCCATGTGGTTTGACCGATTTTTATGGAGCAAACGTTTTTGAGCTTGAAAATATGTACAGGTCTTTAATATATCAAAAGACAAGTTCCCCCTAAAAGAAATATAGACTTGTATACAGTGGGGTGAGTGGAGTTTGCCTCCCAAAAACAAGGGCATGACACCGCCTCTGCTGGTCCGATTTTGTTGAAATTTTGACACAACACGTGTAAATCAATTATAGGAAAAGTCACACAGTTTCAAGACGCTGAGCCCAACGATTTGGGAGCGGCAATCGAAAAACCGCCGGGGGGGGGGGGGGGAGGATCTGCCCCCCGGAGGGAATAGGGTTAAAAAATGCATTTCGCAAATCACAGATTTGTGAATTGCGATTGCGATTCTACCACCACGCAATCGTAAAGTATGGGGTCGAGCAAAAGTTCATCCCTTCTTAGCGAAGTTATCGATCCTGGAAGACTAAACGCTCAAAGCTTTAGAATAAATTAGGAACGATGACGCTCTACCAAAACTCAGCATAACTTGTTTATATGTTGTTACATTGACAAACTTTGCCTTATGCCCATGGCAAATAAATATTTCCAATAACTCACATTTTTGCAATTCGTGGGAACTCGCAAAACATAAAATCTACTTTCTGTCATACAATTTAGTCTAATGGATAAATATCTAGACAAATGGTGGTTGATTTACATGCTAGGTATCTATGTCAGTGAACTTGCATTCGATTACAAAATTGGATCGCTCACGTTCTTCGAAAATGTAATCTTGTGACTGGGACTGTTGTACGCTGGTCGACTAATCCATTTGCGGCATTGCGCACAGTTACTTGTGACGTAAATGATGATGAGCTAAATGCCTGCTACAATTTTTATCGGCGCCGATAACATGAAAGGTGTGTCTGGCTGATCAAAGGATAGGCGGCGCCATGTTGATATCAAGGCATTCTGATTCCATCTCTAAGAACCCGGGCATAAGTCTGAAGTTATGTATGTTGGCCAATCGCCAATCTTGTGACTGGGAATATATATAGAATACCGAACACAGCTGTATGGGTGAGCTACAATCAACAAAACGATGCCTTCTGTCCATTTCGTCCAGACAGGAAACGCTACAGACAAATGTGTTTTGCGTGATACAAATTATATGATATATGATATTATATGATAAAGGTGTATATCCGACGATGGCAGTGATATGCTGGATAAGTTTTGTATCGCCTCCACTGGGAACCACCAGCAGTAATCCGGGCCAGTTGAGAAAGTGTATATGGGTACTTGTGTTTCGCTTGATGGTATAGTATACTGAGTTAAAGGGACTGTCCCACCTTCCCAAAAGTTGTCAAATGTACGCTGCTTGCGGTGCAAAATATGAAGTAATTGCTGCCGAACACGATTATGACATTTGTTTCTCGCAAACAGTGCTCAATTTAATAAAAAGTTAAGTTTTAATATGTGGGTTGATGACGTCATATTGAGCTCTAGAGAGCTACACAGAAATCCTTTACGCTGCCAAAGTATGGGCACAATTATTTCGAGACAATTCTGGCGCTTTGAATACAAAACAAACCAACTACCAAACCATTGAAACGTAGCAAATATCTCTAAGGTTCACCTTAAAACAAGTCGACTATCATCACCATTTGGTAAAGAGAGGTGACGTCTTCGGCTTTAAGCCCCTATTCAAATACACGTGGGGTTTATTCGTTACAATTGTCAAGAACAACCTCGAATTTATTTTCGATTAGACCTATGTGGTTGTTTTAACTGCTACCCTACTTAATTTCAATGCAAATCCAACAACATGGCTATCTCCATGTTGTTGTTTCTCCACGTTGTTTGTCCGCCCCTGTAGCTCAGTGGGAGAACGCTGGACTTCTGACCTATCCCGGTAGTGGCAGCCCGGGTTCGAGTCGCTTCGGCGCTCGCTATTTTCTCCTGACTGGGATGACCTGCGGCTGGTGGCAGCAGTCGCACTCAAGGTCAGGTGGCGTCAGTGAGCGGGGCGGACCGTGTCCAGGTATCTCGGGCACGTACAACTTTCGTCTCTAAATTCTGCCGGCCAACAGGAATTGCGCGATCGGGTGGTGAGGTCAGAACCTGCACAACAATATCTGCTTAGCGCGGGTCCTGACCTCGGAAATCCATCCATACAAAACATTCGGACTAAATTTATTATTTAAAAAAAAAAAAAATCAACTAAAAACTAATGTTAAGGTGGGACGAGTGTCCCTTTAACATAAAATATTGACCTGCCTTCCGAACAGCGTCGTCACCGTATTGAAACTACTAGAACATGCAACAAGCAGACGCAGAGAAAATTCAATAACAACCCAACAATTCGGGACTGATTTTCTCCAGTCTTAAAATACTTCATCTTCGGAATAACAGACCCTGAACCTCCGGTCGCAGTAACCCAATGTCCCCGCTACAGGTACTGAATACCCACACGACCAATGCCCCCACTACAGGTACTGAATACCCACACGACCAATGTCCCGCTACAGGTACTGAATACCCACACGACCAATGTCCCCACTACAGGTACTGAATACCCACACGACCAATGCCCCCACACCACCAATGTCCCCGCTACAGGTACTGAATACCCACACGACCAATGTCCCCGCTACAGGTACTGAATACCCCCACCACCAATGTCCCCGCTACAGGTACTGAATACCCACACGACCAATGTTCCCACTACAGGTACTGAATACCCCCACCACCAATGTCCCCGCTACAGGTACTGAATACCCACACGACCAATGCCCCCACTACATGGGTACTGAATACCCCCACGACCAATGTCCCCACTACATGGGTACTGAATACCCACACGACCAATGTCCCCACTACATGGGTACTGAATACCCACACGACCAATGCCCCCCACTACAGGTACTGAATACCCACACGACCAATGTCCCGCTACAGGTACTGAATACCCACACGACCAATGTCCCCACTACAGGTACTGAATACCCACACGACCAATGTCCCCCTACAGGTGCTGAATACCCACACCACCAATGTCCCCCTACATGTACTGAATACCCACACGACCAATGTCCCACTACAGGTACTGAATACCCACACGACCAATGTCCCACTACAGGTACTGAATACCCACACGACCAATGTCCCGCTACAGGTACTGAATACCCACACGACCAATGTCCCCGCTACAGGTACTGAATACCCACACGACCAATGTCCCCCTACAGGTGCTGAATACCCACACGACCAATGTCCCGCTACAGGTACTGAATACCCACACGACCAATGTCCCCCTACAGGTACTGAATACCCACACGACCAATGTCCCACTACAGGTACTGAATACCCACACGACCAATGTGCCCCTACAGGTGCTGAATACCCACACCACCAATGTCCCCCTACAGGTACTGAATACCCACACGACCAATGTCCCACTACAGGTACTGAATACCCACACGACCAATGTCCCCACTACAGGTACTGAATACCCACACGACCAATGCCCCCACTACAGGTACTGAATACCCACACGACCAATGTCCCACTACAGGTACTGAATACCCACACGACCAATGCCCCCACTACAGGTACTGAATACCCCCACCACCAATGTCCCACTACAGGTACTGAATACCCACACGACCAATGTCCCACTACAGGTACTGAATACCCACACGACCAATGTCCCACTACAGGTACTGAATACCCACACGACCAATGTCCCCCTACAGGTGCTGAATACCCACACGACCAATGTCCCGCTACAGGTACTGAATACCCATCGTCAGCAAGTGCTGCTGTCACTGGTGTAATGGGAGTTTTGATCAGCTGCAACCCGCCGCCGGCGTATACCCGTCCTACAGCCGCCAGAGCTTAGAACCCTCAGTTCCGCCATCAACACAGCACCATCACCTGCTCTGTGCACTTGCCGCTCGCTGTCCCTGCTCCCCGGCAGGCCTGCTCGCTCCCACACCATCGAGCCGTAACCCGTCCGGCTCTGCGTTCCTGCTCCGTTCCCACGCCTCGCTACAGCCGCGTACACCGCCTAGTGACGCGGAGAGGCGAGCAGAGACAAAAACACTCCCCCGGCCGCATTCTCCGCTCCAGTGGCCGCCGGAGCTGCCAACGACCGGCCAGAGAGACGCCGAACACACCGAAAACGATCGCTGAGCGTCTCCATCGAGCGTCTCTGCCGGGCGTCTCCGCCGAGTGTCTCCAGCGGGTGGCGGACAGGATATACCGTAACGGGACCGCCGCAGGAGGCAGGGACACCACACCAACGGGCGCTCACCCGTGACCGGCCAGGCGGTGTGACGGTCGGCTGAGTCCAGTCACGTGACCGCCCAAACGGTGTGACGGTACGGATGAGTCCAGTCACGTGACCGGCCAGGGGTGTGACGGTACGGCGGAGTCCAGTCACGTGACCGCCAGGCGGTGTGACGGTACGGCCGAGTCAAGTCACGTGACCAGCCAGGGGTGTGACGGTACGGCCGAGTCCAGTCACGTTGCTGTCGAGAAGTATATCTGTGTTGCTGCCTGGGTTCTGGAGGTGGCATGTCCAGGGTTCTTTTCCTTGACAAATAGTCAAAAGTATCCCCTGTGGTTAAGCGCTGCGGTATGTGTATCCATATACTGCTGAAACATCCAGCTTGTGATGATTGTGGAAATCCAATATATCAACCACAGAACATACTATATCCCCGTCTCGTATTTCACCAGCACCAAATAAGCGCCAGCTCTGTGGAGCGTGAGACCACAGTGCACACCATAATCGCGTCGGCTCATGACGGCGACATTGAGCCGACGTCTGCGAGCCTCCTCGGCGTGCATCCATCATCGGAGTGTATCCTCGGCGGCTGGCGTCCCAGCTCGTCCCGTCAGAACCAGTCCAGCCGGTATGTGCCGACTGACCGACCCGGCCGGACACTCCGGACACTCCGGACACTGCGGACACTGCGGACACTGCGGACACTCCGGACACTGCGGACACTGCGGACACTGCGGACACTGCGGACACTGCGGACACTGCGGACACTGCGGACACTGCGGACACTGCGGGCATTACCGGGCGGCAGGCCAGGCCAGGCCGCACTGGCTGGGCTCTCGGCATTCCTCTGCCCTGCGCTTCTCAGCGCCATCAGACATCAGAGGACTGCCAGACGGGATACTGACGGGCACGGACGGGAGCCATCCAAGTTATCCAAGCCGGAAGCTGGCCAGTTCACACGCTCTCGATGGCCAGTGGGTTGAAGGTGGATTGCAGGCGGATTGGAGATGGATGGAGGCGAATTGGTGGCAGATTGGTGGCGGTTTTAATTGGAATGCAGCTGTTGTGATGACCGATTCGGGCCTGTTTATACAACACGATCGATACATATATTGACCTTTAATTAACACCTTGCAGAAATGCACGCTGACTTGTATCTCGCTATCGAAGCTTTCATGTTCCGACCATGACACTCCACCAAACCCACCCGTAAACAACGATACATAGCAGTCCCACCTTCCACTGCTGCATGGGCTTCAATCTATACGGCCATCAGCCTCGCCCCGTCGAGGCCCGGTGACGTGTGCGCCGTCTGGGGCGCTCGTGTCGACGCTGGGCACTCTGCCAGTCCCGCTTCGCCCCGCTTCGGTCCCCAGCGCCGGTCTTCCACCGCTGGTCTCGGCCAGCGCCGGTCCCCAAGCCAGCACCGGTCGGTCTCCGCCGGTCTCCGCCGGTCTCCGCCGGTCTCCGCCGGTCTCCGCCGGTCTCCGCCGGCCTCCCAGCCAGCCTGACCAGCACCGGCGAGCCAGCGCTGGACTCCCAGCCAGCACCGGCCGGTCTCCGCCGGTCTCCGCCGGTCTCCGCCGGTCTCCGCCAGCCTCCCAGCCAGCCTGACCAGCACCGGCGAGCCAGCGCTGGAACCCCAGCCAGCACCGGGCGGTCTCCGCCGGTCTCCGCCGGACTCCCAGCCAGCCTGACCAGCACCGGCGAGCCAGCGCTGGACTCCCAGTCAGCACCGGTCGGTCTCCGCCGGTCTCCGCCGGTCTCCGCCGGTCTCCGCCGGTCTCCGCCGGTCTGCCAGCCAGCCTGACCAGCACCGGCGAGCCAGCGCTGGACTCCCAGCCAGCACCGGTCGGTCTCCGCCGGTTTCCTGGGCCCGGTCTTCCAGCTGGGGCCGACACGCTGCAGCGCCGGCCGGCCAGCTCCCGGCCAGGTGTGCTCGGAGGCCGGACAGGTGGTGAGCGATTCAGAGGCCGCTGGAGCGATGTGGCGCGCCGCGAGAGCAGCCAGCCATTTGATACGCCGGCCGTCACACACGAGTGGGCCGCTAGCTGGTCAGCGGGAGATAGGCAGATGAACCTCCAGCCAGCTGTAGCCAGCAGAGGATGGAGCTCCAGCCAGCTGTGGCCAGTGAGATGAACCTCCAGCCAGCTGTAGCCAGCAGGGAATGGAGCTCCTGCCATCTGTGGCCAGCAGAAGAGGGCCTCTAACAAGTTGTGGCCTGCAGGACATTTGTGGCCAGCGGAAGATTATGAGCTGGAATCCTAGCCAGTTGTTCTGGGTTGACACCACATATCGTCCTGGAAATAAGTGTCTTGTGTCCTTGACAATTGGTCCTGTGCCCTGGACAATTGGTCCTGTGCCCTGGACGTCTGGTAGACACAATTCCTGCTTTAGTCCAAGTCTTCGTCAATTAATCAATCGTAAGGCGTGACCCATCCGCCTTCCGTGACAAATGGAACGCATCTGTGACCTAAAACCAGCTCTTTCTGAGCATCCAGCTGGCAGCCACAACTCTGGTGCCACTCCTACGCCGATTGACTACGGTACCCGGCTGCAGCCAGCCGGCGCGGCGTCCCAGCAGCCGCCGGTCGGTCACCGTGGCTGGCCGGGGTCAGCCGTGCACGGTGAGAGGTGCACACTGTGCATGACGAGTGGTGCACTGCGCACGGTAGAGGCGGCGTTGCAGCCAGAGACCGTTCGGCTAAGGCAACAACACTGGAGCTGTCGGTAGAGGCGAGCGCACCCTGCACAGTGCACAACACGGTGCAACGCAGCACCGTATACGGCACGGTACAGAACAGCACAACTTTTTCCGCCACGTCTGGCCGCGTCGAGATCAATCCGGAACTCCCGGCTGCCTGGAGGATGACCTCTGATCTTCTGTTGATCACATTGACTGAGCTCGAACACTACCTGGCATACAACAAAGATCCGCGATCTGTGCCACACAGTGGTACAGGCCTGGCCGGACCTCCGGACCTCCAGACGCCCCCCCCCCCCCGAGCCCCGGACCCCACGCCAGCCGGCCGGGCCGGGCCCAGCTCTATATTACAGCTCGATGGATGGAGTCATCAGAGCCGGGGGCGTCGGACGCCGTACATAGTGCCGAGTCAGCCACCCGCAGACTGCCTGGCGGGCGAGACGGCGGGGAACGGCACGTGCACACCTCATCAGATCCGGCAGTAGACGCTGCCGTTCTCGAACTCGTGGGTGTTTCAGAGGAGGAGTGCACGTGGTGTCCAGGTGGTGTACGAAATACGAGGGGTCATCAAAAGCCGGCAGTAGACGCAACCAGTTTCGGACTTAGAGGCGTGTATGAGGAGGAGTGCACGTGCTGCCCCAGCCGCTGAATGAAATAGTCCCAGCTGAATCGGAAGCATCCACTTCCTGCACATTGTCTGCAACAAATCCAGGTGCCAATTACAACGGAATAGTGCAGATTCTATCCAACGGCTGCGCGTTTGTGGATGCCGGCGAGTCTTCGTGACGGAATCCTTCCGCAGTCTGATGTGGGTACTCTCGTCAGTCCCTATGCCATAAAATCCGACATAGCCTATCAAACTGGGCGGCCCCCGATTGCCAGGCGGAACCATGCAACCTTCACCCCAGAGCTCTAAGACAGCCAGCTGGCCGTCCGCTGCTCTGCTGCCGTGCCGCGGGCTCTCTTTACTACGCCGCTGTCACGGCGGCACCTCCATCCCAGGCAAGGGGGACGAGGGGGGGGGGGCTACTGCAGCCCTCGGCGGGAGCAGTCGTGCCCACAGCGGCGGCACCCCGCCCGGCACTCCTGCGGCACCCCGGCCGGCGGGCCGACACGTGCTCCAATAACTCAACGGGTAATTGGTTTTAATATTAATGGCCGGTGGCCAGTGTCGGGGGCCGGGGCGGCGGCGCGGGGATTTCATCAGGTGCCGGGAGAGATGATGGCGGCGGCGGCGGCGGCGGCGGCGGCCGGCTCGGTGTAGGGGAGTGGTAAGCTGTCCAGTGTCCATGTCGGGCGCAGACGACGTACTCAGGGCGGTACGGGCCGTCACGGGGACATGACAGGACGGACCCCGCTCCTGGACAGACTGGTCACTGACAAAGCGGGGGGTGAAGGTCGGGGTCCCCCGCTACCGCCACCTGGCCACTGGCCGGGAGGGGGCGTCACAGGGACCTGACAAGACGGTCACAGCTACCGTCACCTGGCGGCTGGCCGGGAGGGGGGCGTCACAGGGACATGGCAGGACGGCTACAGCTACCGTCACCTGGCGGCTGGCCGGGAGGGGGGGGGGGCGTCACAGGGGCATGGCAGGACGGCCACAGCTACCGTCACCTGGCGGCTGGCCGGGAGGGGGGGGGGGGGGGGCGTCACAGGGACATGGCAGCGCGGCCACAACTACCGTCACCTGGCGGCTGACCGGGAGGGGGGCGTCAAGGGACCTGACAGGACGGCTACAGCTACCGTCACCTGGCGGCTGGCCCTGACGTGGGAGTGTGTCGTGGGACGGTGGGTCCTTTCTTACCCCGAGCGCCTGTGGCACATTATATATCAGACTCTGTATGGGTCCAATCGACCGAAGTCATCGTTGAGAAGCACCTTTGTTGCTATCCCCATGCTACAATGTCACTCGCCAAATCAACATATCGCTGGACACCTCGACTGGGACATATGATCGAAGCCAATGGTAAAAAACAAGATGTTCGCCGATTGTGAGCACGAACAGTGTAGATTCGCGCGATTCGGAACGTCACTTCCAAATAGGCGTCTAGTGCAGCCAACCGTGCAAATGAATGATATCCTTTTGGGGAACAGTACCACTTATTAATTATTGTGCACTTATGCCAACCTGTAACATGGGTAAGGCATTGAAGAATGCCTATTATTATTATTAGTAATTTGAGGACTATGCCACGAAGCTAATAACGCGACTCAAAATGGTCGACACCCACACCGAGTGGCAAGTGACGCCGTTATTTTCACCAGGTTTCATATTCATTCGATTTTTTTAGGCACTTAACTGTTCAAAGAACTGTCTTTGCACCAATGTGTTATACTGCTGACCACCAGAGAGTGACAGGCGGCATTGCCGATTAGCTGACAAGAGACAGGCCGGCATGATTTCAGATGCTTTCCAACTGAGCTGGCCGCTAATTCTGCTCGTACAAATGGTAAGTCATTATATCACCAGGCGATGACCGATTCTACAAGGTCAATTCCTCCCTCGACAAGAATTAGATAGCACCAGCGACTTTTTATCCTGCGTGCAACACAACTGAATAATAATTCCTGGAAATGAAGGCTTGGCCGAAGTGGGCACCTCGTATGTACCAATAAAAAGCATGACAAATAACTAACCGCTATACATGAACACGTAACGGTTCAGACTTGACAAGTCACCCCGACGTGAGCTCAACGTTATAACAGGTGTACCAATGTCATGCTCACTCATTAAACTAAGCAGAACATTTGAATTCGCTAGCTTTATTCAGCATGCAACGAAACTGAAAGACAAAGTGGGAATGATTTCGAAGTGGGAACGATTAAAAAAAATAGCGGATCCTTCATGACAATCATTCTTGGGATTCCAGACAATTTGCTTCACGAGTTATCACGAATAAGTGATTTACCATGCGCAAGGCCAGCCGATCGTTTCCTACTGACGCCCTGGTAATGCCCCGCGGTAATGCCCCGCCTGAGGTCTTAGCACACCTGCGGTAATGGAGAACTGACGCGACGGAGGGTCGCAGCTCCTATTACGCACACATTGCTGTGGGTTTTGGATGGGGGTGTTGTTTTCTGTAAACGTTCACTGTTACCGTGGATAGGACATATACTGGGAAACCAAGCCTCCATTGCTGCTCAAATGTGCAGAGTCACCATTTCATGTCAACAGGAAACTTGATTCCGTAGCATGCCAGATTCACAACAAATATTTATCTCCGCACTGTTCGATGCCTCCAGTCTATCATTGTATGTTTGTATGTAATTGTCGAACATGACAATCACGATACATACTCAGATATAACAGGCACAAAACGTGAGGTGAGGTGAAGTGAAGATTGCGCAGTTCTCGGTTAAGTGGGTCACGTTCCGTCTTTATCTGTAACCCTATTTAGCCAGATTCAAACGCGAATTGTTGATACGTTGATTGCGACAGGTTGCGTGCATTTAGAACTCACCGTGCAGCATAATCCATCAGAACATGCAAATAGCCACCGGATATACAAGCTTACCTCTCTTTATCAAACATACATGTCGCAGGTGCAGCAACACTCTCCCCCCCCCCCTCCCGGGTGAAGATAGCATGTATACGGAATGCTGATTGCGCCAGCATTCCGCCTGCAAATGCCGCGTCAGCTCCCTCATTCCGCCCTCGGCCTGGCCCATACATGCTCATCATGTCACTCCACAACAGCCCCCGAACGCAGCCTGAATAGGCCGGTCCCATTTATCGGGGGGTAGGGGTGCGGTAACCTGCCAGGGAAGTGTTCTATCACGATGCAATTGTGCTTGAATGTTTCTGTGATCAATGAGGTCATCGATGGCATGCTGTGTTTGTATGCTTATATCTTATTGCAGTTTAACGATACTAATTTATTGCTGGTAGTAAATACAGCACTGATATGTATGGACATTGGAGAATAAACTTACAATATTTATTGAGTTATTACTGCCGATTGTTTAGCCTATTGAATAGTTAATACACGACAATACGTTCCACTTCGCTAGCCAAGGCAATACTGCTGACATTGCCGTTGGATTAACTTCCTGACGAAACACGTGGATAATGTTCTCAATATGGCGACCGGGCTGCTGGAGCCCTACTATCCCTCCATCCACTGCGCCGTGAGGGCGATTACAGCCGACCGGGCTGCTGGAGCCCTACTATCCCTCCATCCACTGCGCCGTGAGGGTGATAACAATCAAGACCTTGACAGTTCGACTTCCGCGCCGGCATTGGCATCTGAGCGCATGCATGGCTCAGCCTGATAGGCATGTGTGCAGCTGAGCGCACTCAGTCTCTCGGAACTAGCACCAACTGAGCGCATACGTTCTGTATGGCTCGTGTCTCGACCATCAGCGGCCCGGACCACTAAACGCACGCCTATCTCGTCCATCACCAGCTGATGACACCTGAGCTCTCGACACACGCTGTCAAAATCGCCATCGAGCGCGCCGTCTGACGCGCCGGGCCGGGGGCGGGCCGTCTCCCGATCCGACGGGCCGAGCCAGCCCGCGGACTGCGCCAGCCCTAATGATCGCGGAACCGCGCGTCACGCGAGGTCACGTGGCCGCTGACGTCACCACCGGCCACTCCCAGCTCTCGGCGGGTCCCCCGCGGCCGGCGCGGGCCGGCTGGGCGAGCTGGGCTGGTCACTGGTCACCGGCCAACACTGCACCGGCCAGCGCCGGCAGCCCCCCGCCTGCACGGCCCACAACCTGCAGCAGCCAGCCAGCGCCGCCCGGCGACCGCGTGTGGTCGGATCAAAGGCTGCTGACCCCGGCCTGCTCAGGCCAGACGGCAGACAGGCCCGGCGAACAGAGGAGTGA